>PDUO01000011.1:642772-795331 GCA_003008705.1 Pezicula radicicola | reverse complement strand
AATCCAACTCGAACCATAATCCAACTCGAACCATAATCCAACTCGAACCATAATCCAACTCGAACCATAATCCAACTCGAACCATAACCCAACTTCAACAATAACCCTAACTAGGAAGGCGACACTGCCTTTCTCTTTGTATTTAAATCCTAGATTAAGAAGGTAGATAGCGTAGTATATCACTATAGCCAAAGTATACAATCTAAGGGAACTTAATATACTACTCTATAGTATAGCTAGATAGTAGCTAGCTCGTAGCGCTTGATATAGCCTATATACAGTGTTTAGTGGGGGAAATTAACAATATAGTACGGCGTGTTCCCCTGATAGGCTATTACGGTATAAAGTATTTACTACGAAGTATTCGTGTATTGTATAGGGCGGTAGGGCCATAACATAAGATATGGTAGGCAATTCGACGTCCGAGTATATTCTTGTTTTCGTTCGACTGATACTTTTAGGATTTTGTAGTATAACTTACTACCCTACTCTCAAATCTTATTTTTCTAAAATGAATACTACCCTATGATCTATAGTTTCTCCGCCGCGAACTGGAGTCTGCATCTTTTTTCAATCTGAATAGTCTCGCCGTATGCACGTAATCTACAAGTGTGATAATGACCCATACTCGCCCCTGTATAGTAATTTTATCCCCTGAGAGTTATACATCGACCTGCCGGGCCCCTAAAACTGAGAAAAGCAAATGGACCATCTGAAGTAGGCGCAGTGACTCCATTCGCTCCCATAAGTAATATATAACTATAAGAAAAGAAGTCCTATGCTCTTGATAATACCTAGTCGTTTACTTTCATTACTAGTTAGCTTTTTCGGCTCTATATTTTTGTTGTCGCCATGTTTAGAAGAAACCTCAGCAGCATGGGATTCCTATATATTCTAGTAGTGTTGCTATACGCATACCAAGTCTACGCGAAGGCGGTTTTTGCCTATTTATTGGTAAGAACATTGCGAATGTATCTAATAGCCTTAAGGTTATAGTTGTATTTGTTATAAGAATTGACCTCTATATATGCCAGCTATATGATCTTGTCTTCCTCCCTCTCCCTAATCCACTATAAATTCCATGTAGCTATACTGATCTCTAAGAATAGGTCGGGAATGTAGTAAATTGGACTATTCCGGATTGGGAAGATGCAATAAAGACTGCTGTGGGTGTTAAAATCGATGCCTTTGCTTTAAATATGGCGTGAGTAATTCTACCATTCCTATGTCTCGATGCCTTATTCCTCTTAAGGGTAATGCTGATTAAATGGTAAATTACTTTTTAGATATGGAGATAATACAATTAGTACATCGATATCGTATACGTTCTAAGCGGTAAACGCTATGATTGACGAGGGAGTATTATTTTATCTTTTCTTCTCATTTGATTATACTGGAGGAACTGGACCTTGGCCAGCGAGTGATGTTGAGTCTTATTTGGCTCCTTATACAGCCAACGGTGCTTATTATCACGATCCTTCCAATGATCTAGCATTCGTATCTACTTTCCAGGGAATAGACAATATCTTAGACTGGCCTACTCTTATATCCGATTACGGTCTGGAGTTTGTTCTATGCTGGTCATCTTTGGGGGCTATAGACGCTTGGTAAGTTTAATTTATATAAGTTTTCTCGCTTCCTTTTATCTTAATATATTATATAACACTAACACGAGATTTTGGGATGAAGGTTGTATGGTGTCGCTGACGGACTCTTTTCTTGGGCTGCTTGGCCGTGGGGAGACACTAATATGAACACCTTCTCCGATGCTTCTTTTGTATAGATCCTTGGAAATCAGTCCGAAAGTGGAAGTGCTCCTTATATGATGGGCGTGTCCCCAATGTTTTATACAAATCTGCCGTGAGTTTTCCTAACTCTATTGAATTTCTAGCTATCTCTCGTCCGTGGAACTAGGTAGTTCTCTAGGTTATAAAAGCCGGCTCTATTAATAGATATGCTAACATTTGTCTAGCGGTTTTGACAAGAATTGGCTGTGGCGTGGAGACTCTCTCTGGTTCGACCGTTGGCAGGAGGTTCTTTATGTTCAACCAAAATTTGTCGAGATCATCACTTGGAATGACTGGGGAGAGAGCCACTATATTGGCCCCTTGGATCCGATCCAATACCACACAGTTTTCCCTAAGGGGGAAGCAACATACAATTTCGTAGAGGATTTTCCACACGATGGTTGGAGAGCTCTCCTACCAATTTTTATCGACCTTTATAAGGAAGGTACCTCGTCGTTCAGCTCTGAGGTTCTTGTGGCATGGTCTAGGAATAGTCCAGGATCTATGGCTGCCTGTTCTACCAACTATACTACTGCAAATACCGCTAGCCAATTACAAATCGAATTTGCGCCAGAGACGGTGGTGCAAGATTATATTTTCTTTGCAGCTTTGCTAGGTAGCGAAGTAGACCCACCTCAAGTAAATATTGGGGTAGATACTGTTCCTTCATACTGGACTTCCCTTCCAGCAACTTATCCTGGATTGGCTTTTGGAAATGCAAGCTTTGCTGGATACACGGGCGATTGGATTGTATTCGTGACGAGAGATGAGGGCGCGATCGAAATATTGACGGTTTCAGGCGGTTCTATCTCTGATGATTGTGATCAAGGTAAGTAATTTCTCTAAAAGCGACTCTCGTTATTATTTCTGTTGTCGGCGATGCTAACTTTGAGGTTATAAGATGTCATGAACTACAACACTTGGGTTGGATCCGATACATTCCCTTATGGAGAGACTGTAACCGCCACAGTTAAGGACTATGTCTGCACAGCAGGCACGAGTGTTTTAGATTTCCGCGGCTTATGCGAATTTGCCTGTCATTTAGGCTACTGGTTCGTATTTTCTTACATCGACTTCCTCTATTCGAGTTGTTGTTTTGTACGATCAGCACAGTCCCAGCTGGTGACAATATCAGAGGAAGGCAGAATCGTAGAACCCCATTATCTTAAACTACTATTAATATCTCCATCTAACATCTACACACCACACACCCGGCATCTTCAACTATATACCTATACTAACGTCTATATTTTGTGTCTTTCTAGTCCTCTTGGAGCCTGTTACTGTACGGAGCAGGGCCCTCAGGTTAAGCTCCCCACTCCAACTTCAAAGGAGTGCTATCCTCTCGAAGGTGTTAGTGTGACATATGAAGGACTTTGCTTATTTGCTTGTATGTAAGTTTGCTCTTTTCCATCTCTTTGATTTTCCTTCGCCGTCCGATAAGAGATATCTATTATTGTACTTCTCCTGAGAGTTTACATATATCGCGAATTGTATAGCTCGTAATGTACTTACTTTACAGTCTTGTATCCAATTGAGACAGCTGAACGGAATGCTGATATGAGATGATGTGAGCAGATACGGATACTCGGACTACGAAGAATATTGTGGCCTCGTGAATTATGCCCCTTACCCGACACCAACTATCTCACCATTCAATGAACCCTATTGTACAGCTGGCGAGGGTATGGAAGACTTTTCTACTATGTGCGAATGGGCGTGCCAGTATTCATGTAAGTGGTGTTTTCCTATATAAATCCGCTTTATATCTTTTGATGTTCCTCTCCATAGGACTTACATTGAGAGAAACATGTCTTACTCCTCTGACGCCGGCCCCTGATCAAGAATACTAACCCTGAGATGGCTAGATTGTCCTATTGCAGTATGTACCTGTACCCAAACTTCCATTGACTTGCTTCTTTTTAATGGAGACATCGACGAAAATCTTAAAGCCATTTATACACCCAACCCAATTATGCTATTTAACGACCTCTGGTGAGTCTTAGATTTTCTCTGGTTTATTCCTATTCTTCCTCTCTTAAGAGAAGTATCCCCACAGAATCTCCTAGATAAAATTATTTAATAATATGTTTTTCATTTTGTAAAACTCGTCCCCTTGAAGTAATACTAATATAAAATGTTTGCTAGTACTTGGACTTGCAGCAGGGGCCATTGCGATGAGTAAGTCATTCTAGTACTAAAAGAATTCGACAAATTTCTTACGGTGAATAAATAGGCTTTGCGAAACTACCCAAACTACTGGCTGTGCTTCAGGCTCAGGTACTGGAAATTATGCTGGACTTTGTGATTTTTCATGGTAAGTTCACAGTTTCGTAGTAGTTGAAGGCCCTTGGAATAAGTCGATTATACTTGTTGCATACTTGTTTCATTGCACCTTGCGTAGTAGTACAGCTCCTTAGATCGTCTCTGAGCAACCGCTCGTACACACTCTATGCTGACTTTGGGATCAGTGGTCGTGGATATTGTCCAGAACCCTGTACTTGTAGCGCCACGGGGACTGTAAAAGAAGGTACGATCGATGCAGAAATTACTGGATATGCAGACGAAGGCGTGGATGCGACAACTTACGGTCCACTTTGCAACTTTACTTGTCCCCGTGGCTATTGTCCTTCACCAAATGCTTGTCTATCGTCATTTACAGGCAATACGGCTTTAACCTCTCTTCCTGCTCTACCTACTCTTGCAGACTATGATCCTCCGGATTTGACGGCCGTAAACTTTACCGCTGGAGATTTCTTCCAATACGAATCAGAGGACAACCCCGATTTATTTGTTGATGTTCTATATGTTGGCAGTCCCTCCACGGTTCCAAGTGGAGTCTGCGATGATGGTCAGTTGATTTTACTAAATCCAATGCAAAATTTTGAAAGATAGAAAGTAATACTAAGGTCTGTATAGTTACTACTGGACCAGAAGGAGACGCGCTTGGTTGCGTCGGCGAGACTGTAGAATGGTTGATGTTGTCCTTCCTGAACGATCCAACCGAAATTGCAGAGGCTCAAACTCGATCTATACCCAAATACACCTTCAACACCAATGATGATTGGACGCCCCAACCTAATTGTTCGAGAAAGTGTCAATTATTGGCTAATGCACCATTAAACTCCTGGGTTCATGTAGGAAACGGCACTCATAATGGCAGACTTCACAATCTTCACTTTATGAATACTGGAAAGAGTTTAGCATACAAAGCTATTCCAGGCTCGTTAACAGCAAATACGTCTCTCGAAGAGCGAATTGTTCCGTTGCTAGTAGCTGGCGCTGTCGTAGTAGCCTCAATCGCAAGTGAGGCTTGGATGTTGAAATCTACAAGTCGCGCCCTACTAGCGCCTGCTATATCCAAAAACGCGGCAGAAGCTGCTATGGTATCTGCTTTAGATAATTACTTGCTAACTTGCCAGTACCTCAATAGCAACAATACGGACTATATGCCCGCCGATACTGATCCGTACACAATAGGACTATCTATCGGAGAGGCAGTTGGGACAGCAGTTAGTCTCAGTCCCACTGATGCTGATGGTCTGGCAACAACCTGCAATGATGGAATAGAAGATCTTCCAAGATATACCATTTGGCCAGAAAATGGTCTAGATGTGGATACTATTAACACCCTCTTAGCAACTTTCCCGTTGGCAGTGTCAGAGGAACATATATCTGTGAACGCATATGGGACGCTGTATTGGACGGCATACCTTTCGATGAAGCAAGTAATGCAGCTTACCGAGTTGAAAGAGGTATGTTCTATTGACTGCTATATATATGATTATACACTCTGCTAACTAGTCCAGTGCCAATCAGTAGTACCCATGTGTACCACTGATTGTTACAACCCAGGTGCCGATTATATAAGTGTTAGTGAAAATGGTTTAGAAGTCAATGCTACCAAGGTCGACAACACCACCACTATACCTTCTCGAGTTAGAAAGCGTGCTGCTGTTTACACAACACAACCAGGGGTGGTAGTACCAGAACTTGTTTTCATATCGCAACCCAGTGGTAATCCTACTAGGACCAGTTATGTATATGACACCACCGCCGCAGAGGGCGTCGTTACATATATTTTAGATTCGGGGTTTTTTGACACGAGTTTACCGGCAAGTAAAACACGTCTTTGTTACCTCGTTAGGTACTATTATCCAGCAAATATTGACTGCAAGCGCTAGGAATTCACCACTTACACAGACAGCAATGGCAGAACTCTACAAGACAGAGCAAATGTCGTATCGACAGGGAAAACTGGTTGGGTTGCTACGGGCAATAATAATGGTGAAGACCACGGGACTGCTATGTTGGCCCAATATGTTGGTGGTACCTATGGTGTTGCGAGAAACTCTAACCCCTACGCATTTACTTTCCAATGGCAAGTTTCACCGGAATATATTACTGACGCCCTTGATATCATCGAGCTCGACTGGCAAGTGTATCAGGCTGGTTTGAACCCAGATCCTGCTCCTCTCGCGGTCCTTAGCATGTCATTTGGCTACCCACCATCCTTTCTCAGCGATAGCTTCCAACGAAAATTTGGGGCTCAGCTTAATAGGCTTTCTGCTGCTGGTATTCTGTGTGTGACTTCAGCAGGTAACGAGGGCACGGTTAGTGACTCAGTGATCCAGATCATTAATAGAACCCTATATAATGGCATAGCTAATCATTTATTAATCTGCTACTAGATCTCTTTCGCCTATCCCGCAAAATTTGCTGACCCCACCGATCCCAATTACGTTCCAGACCTTGTCGTCGTTGGTGCTGTAGATAATACTGGTGCTTTGGCTGCACTATCCAACTTCGCTTCTTGGTTGACTCTCTTCGCCCCGGGTGTAGACATCACCAGTCCAAAGACGGGTGGTACATGGGTTGGTACAGGAACTTCTCCGGGTTAGTAAATCTCGGTCTATATCTAACACAACTACTCTAGAGCTAACGAGATATTTATCTAGCGGCGGCTAAAGTAGCAGGCGTTGCTGCATACCTTATTGGATTACCATCTCTCAAGACAACATTAACAAGCGTTGTAGCTTTGAAAAATCATTTGTTAACCTTGGGCTGGATTCGACCTAGTGGTCTTATATGTCTATACAATGGTGCGCCTTAGAAAAATGCGCTCAGAAGAATAGGTGATATCTGTTACGAACCAACCTTAGAGCCTGAGACTCGGGCATAGATTAATATGTCACAGAGAACACTAAGTTATGTGACAGGGTCACATTAAGGTTATATAATAGAGTCCAGAGAATCTAGGGAGGGATCGAGAAGACTTCAGGGATCTACTTGGATCCACGGGTCTAGCGGGATCGGTAGACAAGAACGTTCTATATAAGTCTATAGTTGTTTCATTTGGGTAGAAACTTTGTGCTTAATTTAATACAAGTACCTATTTTACCCTATATTTAATGAATATATAACGGCGAGGTGTTTTACTTAAACCCTTTATTTTCTAGCCGTCGGTATACCTTAGGTATTTGAAACAGGTTTAGTGCTTATAGAACTATATCGTAAGCACTATCTACTATAATTTGTATAAGAACGATGTCCGAGGTGAGGATACAAAAGGAACATACTTATCTTCCAACTTATATTATCTAGTTGGTTTGGTTTAGAGCGAGGGATCGGATCTTGGGATAGTTGAGAAATAGAAGGAGAAAGAGAAAGAGCATGACACTTAAAATGACTTGAGATTGGTTGACACCTTTTTTAACTCTCTTACATTCGACCTTATCTATAACAGTTGCCAGCAGCTGTCGTGTCGGACCATTCGAAAGACTCTAATTCCGCAATAGTAGGTGCTTGGCGCGACACTAGTATCGATTTGAAGGGCTTTGGAGTGTGTTCCTTAATTTGGGAAAGCCATAGCTCTGGCTTCGAATTTGAAAGTGTCATATCCCACTTCCGGGTCTTCGGAAACGTCATCAACCCTTCCCATATCTTCAAAAATCGAGAGTCGAATATGTTAAAAATAATACTATACTAGGTTAGAATAATTAGAATTAATCTATAATTTTAAAGGGATTAGTAAGTACTAGAGCTATTAGAAATAAATATATACTAGAAATATATAATTATAAACTAATACTTTATTATATACTACTTTCTTAGAGTTTAAAAATAATAGAATTAAAAGTAAAAAAAGATTATTCTAGATAATTAATACCTCCTTTAAAGCTTTAAAAAGTAAAATATAACTAAGATTTCTATATATAATAATATTATTAGTTTCTTCTTATAGTAGATCTATAATAATATATTTATTAATTCTTAAATTAATTAATTTAATACTAATTTAACTAAGTTAGTTTAATATAAATAAACTTATATTATTTAACCTCTTATAATAATTATTATATATTATAAAATATACTCTTTTAGTAGCACACATCTCTCCCTTATTCTATAGCTTATCTTCCTTATCATCTCCTTCAGTTTCTTTATTCTCTTTATAATTCGTAGGGTTAGAAGCTTGTCATTTTCTAGCCTTTAAAGCCTTTCTACCTACTTTTTATATAGCACTAATACTCTACTTCAAATTTCAATCAATAATTGAATTAAATAGTATAGATGTAAGGTTCTTAAAGCAAGGAATATTGTTTTGCCGAATTGGCTAAAGCTCTAATTGGCCAATTCGAGAATTGGCAAATGCGTTGTCACAGATCGAGCGACTAAGTCCTTGCCATTAAGCGACGGTCAAGTTCAACCTTTGCTACTGTCAGCTGAAAACAAGCTTTTAACATGCATTTTAAACAATATATTATATTTGAATATTCTAGTCAGAAAAAAATAAACGTCAAGCTTATTGTAAGCATATATCATGTGCGTGGGCTGAAATCCTGGGACGCTGAAGTGATTGCAATGAAAACACCTCGCGTATCCGCATGATCGCATCGTGTTTGACAAAACCAAAGCAACAAGAAATCCACATCAGCGAAACACCACGAACCTTGGACAACATCATCCTACCTCCCTGGCTTACATCTAGAACAATCTCAAAATTATGCCTAGCATTTGCGTCGTCTATGAGAGCTGTTCGGGCTGAATAAGATGAAGACGCCCAACAAAAGTTGCGAGCATACACCTAAGCAAAAGCGGCCAAACAGAGCAGCCAAAATTTATGTATTCCCTGACTACCATGGCAACATATAGAGGACGATAGCAGATTATCATCTTCTAAGAAGGGATACTATAAGGTGGGATAGATACTACTCTAAATGGTCTTCTTTTTGACAATTGCTGATGTTGAGAAGGACATGGTTATTGATGAGGGAGGCTGTGATGAGTATGACAGCAGAGGGGACAATTGTTAAGAATGGACGCCAGAAGAGACGTCTCATTGCACCAAGTCTCAAGACTACGTCAACTTGACAACTTATACAGGAAAGCACAAATTGACCAACCGAGCCTTGCTCTATTTTGGAGCACTACCAGTATGTTTGATCATTCCATCATTATCATTACTTGCCCCCTAATACCAATTGCTTTTCCAGCGCTCCCAAAATGCTCCCATTGTTCATCGTCGATGTTATCATAATTCGAAGCCCAACCCCTCCACGCCTTCCATGCTCAGATCCCTGCAACACCACCGGCTGTTTAAACAAATATCCGCTGTACACGAACCGACTGGCAAGTTGGATTTTGTGGAGGATATTCGCCCATCACCCATGCCAATGTAGTGTAATAGTATCCCGCGTAACTGGGTCAAGTTGTAAGCTGTGCGGGGAAGGGACTCAGGAAATTCTTACTACGTTTGGCATATGTACCACCGGTAATATGGTGGGTAATCTCCAGTGTATGGAGGAGCAACTCTGTCATCAACGTAACCTTGGATGTTGAGGTAATCGTCCGAGTCAAAAGCCATTTGCGTTGCATATTGACTGCCAGGCTCGAACAGAGGGATGGCTACATTCGATGTCGGATTGTAAGAGAGACCCAAACCAGAAGAGACATTAAAGTTGCCGCCCTGCAACTCATAGGTGACGATGCCGGGAACACCTTGTGTTGCATTTTCTATGTATTGAGCCTCGGAAGTGTTGAATTGGTATTGGATGTAACTCGCTGGGGTGGTAATATCGGCATACTTCCCACCAAGACATAGCCCCTCTATCGCGGCTCCTTCATGGCATGCGTTGAGAACGCTGCCATCAATTGTAGCGTTGGAGGAGGACACAACGAGGTAGAAGGGTGCGGACTGATTATAATACTGCGCCATGGAGAGTCCGAAACAAGACGCAAAAATAATTCTGAAGAGAGTGTTCGTCATCTTGTCTGTCTTTCTATTGTGGATGGCTCTGAGTTTGGGATTGTTAGGTTGATTCGTAGGAAGGTAGAGAAGTTGGAGATGTTGGTGGAGTCCTAAGGAAGTGGAAACCCATTGCTATCTATATAAAGTAAGAACACCCTCATGTTTCTTCACAAGCAAACAAAGAGGAAGTGACGATGTTTACAAATTACTACTGTAACTCCTTGCACGACTATGACGTTCTTTTCTCGTATAGCTGCAGATCGTGAGCCGACAATCGTCTCTTGGCAGACCCATACACAGAGAAAGAAACACCCTCACCGCCTGAATTTGGCAAAGCTTCAGTCATCCTCGTACTTCCCTATCCCACCAAACTCTTTTAGTTTCTTGCTACGAACCCAACGGTCGTATATCTACTTTTACGAGTTGCTACCCAAGTATTACATTACTCTCCGTCAATCCAAGTTGACGGAATTGCCATTTTTGTTTCAGGAATTATTAATCAGATAGTTTCGTTTGAAGTAAGGTGATGATAGTGATAGGTCTCGTATTTATTCTGTTTTCTGCATGATACCGTATCTTGTCGGCGGTAAGGCGGTCGTGGGACTGTCCAAGGATGGGTCTGGGGAAGTTGATCTGACGTGCATACCCTGGAGCCTATATTTACGGGCCGGGTAGGTAGTATTTATTCTCTTTCAGTTCGTGTTACTCACTCTTTATCACTTATGTCAGACAGAATTCATACGAGTATGCCAAAGGGTGGGGTTTGAATCTGACATCAGCTTTTCTGTGCCATTATGTCCCTCTTTTTCCCCTTCGTATATGTCAGGCATGCTTCGTACAGTTAATTTGGGTTACTCATGAGGTTATTTCTGATGTACCTGGATGCAATTAGCCTTGTCTCTCATGCACAATATGCTTGCTTTCGCACGTGGGGTTGAAAGTGTAAACGAAGTTTCCTTGCACTGTTCGAATCAGGATATATCAAGTTACAGGAGGCCTACCGTGCTTCGTCTGCAATATTGATATCAAAGCAAGCTGGTAAAAGAGGCGGTCTAGTGATTCAAGGAAGTCTTTTATAGGGAATCACTTAAGCAGGTCGCTCCAAAACATTTATCTTGGTCCATTTGATCTTGGCTTTGACAGTATGCCCGTTCAAGTTTCCGGTTTAAGAGTACTCTCTTCACAGAATCAAAAGAATAAATATAGTAGAATTATCTCGATATTGCCTAGAGCAGCTAGCTTCCCATTCCTCATAAAAAGAAAGCTTAGCATTACCCCAAGTCATTCTCTCCAGGTTGAGAAATACTCTACATAAGTAGTACGTACCTTTAACGACACAGCATCGGAGAATTTAACTCTTGCATCTCACAATAAAGTGGCATTTTCATGTGGGGTGTCGAAGTCACGAAAATGGGGCCTTTTATCGTTGGAGTAAACCAGGAACAATGCCATGAATGGTTAGTATTAGGTACTCCAGTGAGTAACTGCCATTTCTCAAGCAGAAGTTACAAAACCAAAACCCACGAGGTCATCCCCAAGTCTTAGTTGATGCTGTATCGTATTTGTAGACTCATTTACAACAGTCACACAACCTGGCAGTGATACCTTTTCCCCCACCAGTCGACTCAGTGCCTTCCTTAGCCTTTTCATTTCCAACGCATAGTATGTAGTAATTTTTATTCAAATAGTGTAGCATGTGGAATACGACATCTAGGTTACCGTTTGAACTTTGAAGAAAGTTTTTACATCCAGCAAATTATCTCCACCAGCGATAGAATGGGTCTGTTCCAGAGCATACAAGAGTCTAGCTTCTCGGGTCAATTTATAGAGATGATTGAGTGTATTTACTCGCTTAATTACCTACCTGCCTAATATACTAACTAGATGGTGTACTCGCAGAAAATAATTTATAACACTTAAGAGAAGGGCCCAAGGTCGAACCAACCCAGCAGCCCAGAACGCTATAGATGGTTTCTTCATAGTGGCATCTTGGTCTAAAACGCTGACATATATCTTTCCAGTCTTCTTAGAAAGTGTTGTGGCTCTTCGTTTGAGAAGAACTGGGGCAAATGTCTCTGGTGTTAGTAAAGCAAATAGGAGAAATAGTATACCGCACAGAGCAGTGCATAACCATAACACAGCCCTCCACCCAGAGTTGATGGCGCCTAAATAACTCCCGACTATAAGGCCCATGAAAGGACCCATGGAGGGTCCAAAACTGAAAGAAACCGGGAGCTAGGCCGAAATCACTCGTAGGAAATAGATCGGCAATCAAAGCTCCTGCGTCGCTTAGAGGCGAAGAACCAACAATGCCTAATCAATGTAAGCCAGGATGAACTTAATATGCAAGACTCGGGGACATGCAGTAAGTATGTACTTACCAGCAAGGGCCCGGAATACCAAAAGTTGGGTAATTGATCGAGCGCTTGCACTCAGTGAATTACATACCACAAGAGCACCAAAAGTCCCAATAAATATCGGCTGGCGGCCATACGTCTCACTCATAGGGCTTCTTTGTACCCCCGGTCAAAGACAGCGACCGCATAATGTCTTCATCAAACTTAGGTCTGCCCACAGACTTGCCACAGTTCAGAGGCGTACAAATGGAGGACGTGGCAGATGAAATGGAGGATTGCGATATTTCATATCCAGCATTTCTCGCTGATTAGGCCAATAATTCTCAAGATTCTAGGAATATAGCGAATCAGGGACCGCAACAGTTCAACCTAGAACTTGATTTGAATGGCGAAGTAGGCCGGCTTTAAAATTTTTGTTGAGTATATTCAGCAATTAATTGAACTCGAAATTTAATTACTCTGGCGCTAAGGTCCGTTATCGAATGCTGTGCAAAGAGCCTGAAATGCGCGAGGAACAACAAGCACCAGACTCACTAAGACTGGAGAGAGAGAGGGAGAGAGAGAGCTTGTGTGCTGACCCCTAGAAAATAGTAATAGATGATGTGTCAGTCCCGTGAAATGTCTTGGGAAGTTGCTGTCACTATTATATTCTAGCAATTATCTACCAGGAGCTTAGTCTACACCACCTCAAGGAGCAGCAACAAACAAGCGACCAGCGCAGCAATCCTCAACGCCACGATGATTCATGTAAAACCTCGACGTCCAAGTGGAGATTTTCAGTCCAATATTTCCTGGTGCAAACCACGCGAAATGTTCTTTGGGATCCTCTAGAATCGACCGAATCTGCTTTCCATTCAAATCCACCTGGCTTCATAACCATAACCCTAAGCCACAATCCACCACCAAGCAGAAAACAGCCCATAAATCCTGATCTTTTCGCCCCATAAACAACATCAAATGATTATCGAGGTAGTTCCACTTGACATGTAAATCCGCGGGCATAAAGTCCTTTTCGTGAGACGTATGCTGCTCCTTTGAGTTTAAGATCTGTTGTATTGTGTCCAAGAATGTGGGCTCCATCATAGTCTCCTACGTACAGTACTTGTAGCATGTTGTTTCTTTCAGCCTGAAGCCGTCCTGAGCTATACCGTAACACCCGCTCGTCGTAGCCTGCTGGATATTCTTGACTGTGACGGATATTTTAACCAACTTTCATATCATTCCTTCGGAGTCTTGTGAAGAAATTGTTCAGTTTTGCTTTTTTCGAGACGTGTATACGCTGCATCGAATATACGGAAGGGAATGAATGCCCTGAAAAGCCAGCTCTCGGGTGAAGAACATCTATGAAACCAACGACCAGCTCCAACCATGAGAACATCTGTAGATATTTCGATTCGCAGTATTCTGGATGCGATATTGAAGTTAAGGTTTTTTTGTACCTATCGTACTAATTCGAAAATCTATCCTTCTCTTTTGCAATTTCTCCCATCTCGAGATCAGGCGTCGCTCCTTGGTTTGGTTGTATAGAACGAAAGAGGACCTTAGGAACTGAAAGGATTCGTTCGAGACTTGAGATTTTGAATTCGAAAAACATGATTGAGATAATGATGATGTGGAATAGGAATTTCGTGTTGTGATCTTTTGGGGGAATATTGTTCTGTAGGTGTGGTCTATGTAGAGCAGGTATTTATGAAAATTGATGAGTGTTGAAGCTCTTGCGAAAAGTTGAGAAAAGGTAGGCAAGATAGGTATAGTGGGTTCTCGCAAACGTGCGCACGCTCACTGAATGAAGCGTACAATGTCGCACGATTACAATAATATTCAATGAGAACATTTGGTTGGTGGTTGTTGCGAGTAATAATCCCCGTACCCCGCCTGTTCCCCGAGTCCCGCAAAACATCGCTTGCGAGACGTCAGGGAGACACTTTGCAAGAATCAGATGATTTGATTCTTGAGCGGATGGCATATAAAACCGGACCGCTTTGTCCCTGTTTTGCGTTTGCGATGATTGTTTGGGTGTGATAGTTAAGATGGATAGTTTTTGAGTATTGCGATATATGTTTGAGATGATAGTTGTTTAATTTTAGCAATGGGTCGTCACTTAAGTCAAGCGAGTAAGTTACTACACTTGTATGTGACTATTAATAGTTAGGGAAGTCCTCGATGTACTGAGGTGGCAGTGACTCTGTTTCTGAGCGGGTTTCAAGTTTCTATAAGATAGCCTTTTGTGTAGAACATTTGAATTGTTTACAACTTTACTTCCAAAAATCTCGCAACTAATGTCTCGCTTAAAAGGGGGCTTAGCGATACTTACAAGTGACTGAAATTAACTCAACAACATAGATTTTTTCTATACAAACACCAGCCAAATATACTAGCATATTTTTTCCAGGAGAAAACGTGGCTCGGCAGATAAATAGTTAAAAAAAGTAAAGTGCTTGGCATAGTCATGTAATCTCCCTCCTAACAAAACCCAGCTACATATGGGTATATTTAGTGTTCTTCTTACCCGTATACATAATCAACAATAATATCCTATAAGCCTCACTCCTGATGATGATGATGATAATAGAATCAATTTATCGTCCAATCCAAGGCCGAAGGCCTTATGCAGACTATATACATGTATAGGTGTCCTTGCCTTATAGAACAAGGCACAAACTAGTTTATGCTGCTACAGGAGCCCTTCCTAGCTATACAGTTGTATTCCCTTCTTCTTGTTCCTTTGATACTCCCTTTAGATCTTGATAAATCTATTATATGCCAATCTCCTCTGCGAATAGCTTTGCATTCTAAATACTAGTCCCTCTCCCCTTAGGGAGAGTATGTAGCCAAATGTATGAATTTAGCCTCCGTCCTGCAGAGAGAGATATATGTAATTGTCGGTCGTAATGACTGTATCCCCCTTTGTGTTCAGAATAAGTGTACCCTTAGCCTTAGGAAGGGTCAATTGTATGTTCTACCGAGTGTGAGGTTTTGTTATTTGTTCGTCGAGGTTGAAAATCGACTTTCGTAGGACTTGTAGAATGTAGAAATCGGCCGAATTCCGAGGGTTAAAGACGTTGTCTACTCTGTACTAGGTTACTACTCCTAGGGGAGAGCCTTTCGAAGCCGGGACGTCGACGTCGAGGAGGTGGGCGAAGGTGAACCAATCCTTCTGTTCTGTGTTGTGGTGTCTTCGGGAAGCCGGAATAGGGGTAAAATCGCATCTGCGCAGTCGTGGGAAAGGTAATTATCGTACTCGTTGATGGCTGAGCTTCTCTTCGCTTTCTAGACTCCTAATAGGGAGCTAGAGGCTCATAGGGAACACCACGTACAGGTGGAAGCTCGTCGTTCCCCTAAGCCTCACTCCTGTTGTTGCTCCTATCGTAATTCAGCATTCATCAAGAGAAGGCCTCTGAGACTTGCAGACCACAGGCGAGGGAAGAAAGAACAGAGACATAATATTCAATATACAATCTACATCATTAGCCTTTCCCTCAGTCTAAATATTAGTAGCTCATCTCACCTCCCGAACTCCTCCACATTCTGCCAAGCGCGAAGAGCATCAAGATACATGAAAATATATATTTCAAATTCACAATTCGCCCCCTAAATCCAGCCTCCCCAACTGTACACAACCTGCTTCATAAACCACAGCACCTTCCGGACTCCGGACTCCGGACTCTCTAGAGAAATATCGGACGAAGATCCATCCGATCCGAGGACCCCGAAAAATCATAAATTATACTCGAGTAAGTTCCCCAAAAACCAACGCCCCTTTCCCCCTTGTTTCAGACAAACCGAAAACAGAGAATCCCTACTGCTGCATTGCTCGGAATGATCCGAGACAAACTACTTCCTTGTGTATGGAATAACCTAGTTTATATAGTACATGTGGTAAATATTTACTTGAAGGGGGAGTTCGCGCAGCATTTTTCGGAATTATCCGAGAAAAGATGGAAGAACTTAGTAATTTATACAGTACAACTGTTGCAGTAAGTATCTACTCGAAGAAAAGCCATGAATAGAAAAGTTAAACAATCAAACAGATGTTTGTTTTATCCTTGGTCGAGGTTTCTATGATGAAGTCTGCCCACGTGGTGGTGGGATTCCCTTTTTTTGGGGTCTTGTCCCGCCAGGACTTGTCCTGCCAAGGAGAAGGAAGCTTGGGATGTGGATTCTTGCTGATTTAGTAGTCTAAAGTATACTTATGAAATCTATCTAGTACCACTAAACTCCCCTTCCAAGCACGACAAACCAAGAAAGTATTTGTTACAATATTGTTACAATATTATTCCATTGTAAATTCTTTCTATACTAGTTTTATACACACTTTTGGATAAATTCCAGGTTTCAACAACCCACCACTGACTCCACTCGCTTCACCTACACAAATAACATCAAAATAAGAGAACTATTCGGAAAGAAGACAAGACATTTTTGTACACAGTACAAAGACACAAAGGTATAATTCCAAGCATGACGCTAATTCTCAAAAGCCCACCAGACCCAAACCCGATGCCAGCCTCTTAAGCGCCGCCCTTTTTCCCACCATACCCACCTTTTTTATTCACAGGTCCCTTGGTCGACTTCCTATCACTATCAGCCACCCCAAAGTCCGTTAGTTTTTCAAAAGATAGACAAAGTAAAAAATCTCAAAAAGAATAGATTAAACAAAACTTACCAAAGTAGCAGTAGTAAGTAAATTAGCACTACCAACAGTATTCTGAGTGAAGCGAGAGTTGAAACCGACGACAGATTTGATGCTGTTGAAGGTAGCGACGTTGAGATCAAGTGGTTCGGAAGCGAGCAAGAATTCTGGACCTTCGGAACAAGGAGGAGTAGTGAGGGATCCGATGTAGGTGAGGAAGGTTGCGTCAGTTAGGGTCTGGAGTAGACCGGCGAAGGAGAGTGCTTCGGTTTCGGTTACGGTTCCTGGGGTTGCGATTTCATCGATTTTGGAGACTATGGTTGTGAGGAGATCGGTGGTGGCACCGGCTTCTGAGAGTTGGAAGAGGACGGCTACGACGGCAATCTCGGAGTCTATGTAAAAAGGTATATTTAGTGCCTAGAACATAATTGTAATGGACTTAGTGGCGTTGTGAAGACGTACTGTTCGATTGGTGGACCATGTGCATCTCGAGGGGGAAATACTCGCCATCAAGGGTGTGCTCAGATGGACTGTGGAAATGGAATTGCTTCAACTCGAATGGCGTTCCCTCAAGTGTTATACTAGAACCCTTTCCCTCCATAACAACTTCAATTGTAGAACCTAAGTTCTCGAATTCGGCGGTGTCTACATCAACCAACTTGATATCTAGTGTAGAGCCGGCGACGGTCGTAGCACTTGAGGTTGTAATATCGATTGGAGATTGTGTGGTTCCAGTAGCGCAAGCGCTGTTATTAGGGGAAAGGTTTGCCCATTGCGTTCTGTAAAAGCCAATCGATTAATCAACGAATACATTTGTGTTGTAGCTTAGAGGTAACTTACGGGCCGTCAATTCCAAGATATCCGAACTTGGAGACAGTGACTCGCTTCTGAATCTCCCCACGGGCAGAGAGCTTTGAATAGGTCTCCCGACGGAGAAGAGAGGTGCCGTGAGCACAAGATGCGGAGGCTGTGTCGAACAGGCCGGAGAAGGTGACGGCCGCGAGGGCAAAAGAAACAGAGGAGAAAGCAACCATTTTGAGTGAGTATTGGTTTTTGTTTGATAGAATGAAAGACTGCGTATTATTGGGTTTTATGTTAATGAAAGTATGAGAATGATCTTTGCGATTGCTGGACGATGAGACTGAGTAGACCAGAGATGTCTATCATCTTATACAAGAAGCTCAACTGTACTCCACGACATAAGCCATGAAGACCAAGACCAAAAGCTCAAGATTAAGCAGTTCACAACCCCAGCTGACCCAGAACAACCTGGATCTCCATCATAATGCTGATGAGAATATCTGGGCATTTCCACTTCTTGGAAAGTCAAAACAAACAGTCCGAGAAGGAGAAGTCTTGGACACCCCGTGTTGGTCTGATGTATCAGGGTGGCTCGGAAGCAGAGATGTATTGTACTGTGGCGTGCAGAAGGATCATACGTAGGGATTCTCCGCGTTCAGACGAAATTGGTATATCGAGGCAAGGGTCTGCTGTCTGTACAGGACCTCACTCCTGGGTTAAGATGAATAACTACACCCAAGGCTGTCACCAGCTCCCGAATTTACCGAAATGAACATGTATACTGAGGGTTATTCACATCTCAGGCATTAATTATACTGAAATCTTGGAAGAATTTCGGAATCGTTATGGAAGACTAAGTGCAATCTTGTAGTTACTCACAGTCCTTTAGAAACAGATGCAATATTTTCGAAACGTATTCCCCGTCTTTTCAGACAATTACAGAAGATTCTTGGCCAGAAATCATGTCAACTCTGCAATTCAAAATACAAATTTGGTTACGCTGTACTTGGCAGCCCTGTGTGGGAGGCGCAGTTCGCGAGGCATTGCTCGACCTCACTCGCTGGGACGAGCCGAAGATACCTTATCTTAGGGGGTGGAAAGCGTCATGAAGGACCATGGGGCTGGTTTCAACTCTGGGGGCTAGGCTGATAAGTGCTGTCAAGACAGTGTCTACCACGACGAGTGACTTGGCCACCTTCTTGACAGTTGCTAAGAACTGGAGAAGCCTGGGCTTTTGTCATAAGATATTGATAAATCACAGCCCCAGAGGCTAGAAGTTATAGAGGCGGAAAAATGAGGCAAATAATTTGCTAAGGCTTTGAGAGAAGAGCAAAATGAAGAGCAGCAAATATACCCTTCAAATTTGCATTACTCAGTGCAACTACTCTGAGAGGGTTGTATAACCGTTGCACGCGAGCAAAACCCTTGTCTCTATATTTCCTTGACGGAGATCGGTAAGAACTAACTTTCTGGGCAACTCTTTCATCCTGAGAAGAACGATTGAACAACGGGTTCATGGAAACCATAAGCGCAGCCGACAATTAAGCGTGTGAGTCGAATGCGATGCCAAGTACGAGCGATGGTACGATTACCCAGATGATCCAAGCGTAAGTAATCCTTCGCCAAGCCAAAACTGGAGCACAGAAGTTCAGCAAGCCTCCGTTTTATGAGAAATGCTGGGAGACAAGAGAGCCTCAAGAGTGGCAAACTCTTAAAAAGTCTTGAAGTCCAACTTGTCAGATAGACGAGCGGTGCACTGGCAGATTTCTCAGTGCTCTTGGCCCTCGAACTTCCAAAAGAAGCTCCAGAGCGCGTGGTCTTTTCCCCACGTGCGCAGCTGTCTGGACAGCAAGATTCCGGTGTTCCTGTGGCTTGTGTGGTTCTGTCGAAGTTGAGGCTTGGCATCTACTTTGGGACGTCGTCACCATGAAAGATGAAGCATGAAGTCGAAGGTTAATTCTATTCTAGAGCTACCTAGTCCACGTGGCTCAAACAGGATTCATTTCAACTTTAAGTCAACTCCAAGAACTCGACAACAAATCAATAACTTATCGACTCTGGGCGCTCGCTTCTCCCGGAAAGAATATGAAAAGAATAACAACATTACCAATCGTCGACATGTTACAGTATGTTACCATAAGTCTGTCCGGTACCCCTATTTTACACTAAAACTTACGCCTGGTACTTCAAAGGTTTATAGTAAAGAAGGGATAATTAATTAAAGTCTTTATACTAGACTTATTTATTCGATAGTTAAATATATTTTTCTATCTCTATATTAAAATTATAGGTAACTAGGATTAATTAATAGAGATTAGAAGTAAGAGGAGTATAGAATTTACTAGTTTTATACTAAAATTTACTACCCTAAATTATTTACTATTTCTTATAGTAACTACTAGATATAATTAAAATCTAATATAGAAAAGTCTACTCTAAATACTAAAAATACTTTATATTTAAATTTTTAGGTATACTTATAGCCTAAATTTAAGATATATAAGTAGACGTACTAGGAGTGTTTTGGTGTAAAATAGGGTAGGAGCACAGACTTATGGTAACCCACTGTACATCAGCTCTGTGGCCTGCTATTTATCCTTCTGTGAGTCTGCGATGAACTGAGTTTGTGCCCTGCAGCTTCCATCTTTCACTTGCGCGTTATCTCACGGGCAACGCCCGCAATGATAGCTTATCAACACCACTGCTCAATGGCACTACTGTCACGAGAGTGGAGGTGAGATCAAATATGTCCTATCCAGCTCAAAAGTGGAAAGAATGAGGGGTATGGTTCCATTCCGACAATCAAGAACCAAGAATCAAGATATGTAGCGGAATGCCGAAGAGAAGATATTATCGTAGGTACGGTACCTGCATATTTACTTTCTGTTCACTAAAAAGTCCTCACTTTTTCCATTTCCTATGAAAATGTCTCTCCTACGTCGTGTTATCCTTAGTTTCTGCGCTCTGTCTGCTCTTCAGTCCGATGGCGTTCGTTCCCAGAGTTTTTCGAATATGAGTACAATTCCGACAGTAAAAGTCAAGAATGGAACGTACACTGGGGTGTATCTCCCCTCATTCGATCAGGACATTTTTCTAGGGATACCATACTCATACCCACCGACGACTCCTTACCGCTTCTTACCAGCCCGACCACTGCTCAATAATACCTGGGAAGGCACGCGCAATGCCTCTAATTATGGCCATACATGCCCTAGTGCGTATGCAACCGACCTTGCTCTCCCATATGGAATGTCGGAAGACTGCCTCTTCCTAAATGTTGTCCGGCCTTCAACGAATACAACTGGCACCAAACTGCCCATCCTGTTCTGGATACATGGAGGATCCTACCAGACTGGCGCATCGTCCCTTCCCAACTACAACCTCACATATATTGTCGAGAGATCTGTGGAGATCTCCGCACCTATTATCGCCGTCTCGGTAAACTATAGGAAGGGACCATGGGGCCTCATGTATGGAGAGGAGATCAAGAAGGAGGGAAATGAGAATTTGGCTATCAAAGATGTACAACTGGCATTACGCTGGGTCAAGGAGAACCTAGGTGCATTTGGCGGTGACGTAGAGAAGGTTACGATACAGGTATCTATGGATGATCCTTATTTTGTTTATAAGAACTGACTGAGTGAACCAGGGGGAATCTTCCGGTTCTTTCATGGTTGGACAACTCATTGTGGCGGGTGCAGGGAAGACAGAAAAGCTATTTCACCAGTCTATCCAGGAAAGCGGCAGTGCAACAACCGGAACCTGTAAGTTCTAATGCATTTCTTACTGTGCTCAACCTTTCCGATACTCTCCTATCCATCTCGCCTCGCTCGTTTACCGTGTTTCGTCTTTCGTCTACCTCGGATTCGTTCTTAAACACTACATATTCCATTTTTTACTTTTCATAACAAACACTATGTTCATCTCAAATGCACAAATTCAAAATTATGAACCCCGTTGTTCCGGCTCGCAAATCCGACGATCCCCTAACCTTATTCAAACTCAGACAACACAACCGAATGGTACGAACCAAAATTCCAAGCAATCCTCAACATGACCGGATGTTCCTCGCTTACCTGCCTGCGCGAACTCGAGTACGAGGAAATATACCCCGCCTTGAATGGGAGTGTCATCGGATCATACTATCCAGTATTAGATCCCAATTTATTTCCAGAACATCCAGCAAAGCTGTTATCTACAGGCCAGTACCATAAGATCGCCATGATCGATGGCGTAAATTCAGACGAGGGAACGGATAATGCCGTACTCGGTCTCGATACCGAGCTCGAACTTACCCAACATCTAACAACCGTGGGGAACCCAGTCATGACACCTGAGAACGTAGAAGTTCTCCTGAACCTCTACAGCATCATAAACGACTCCGATCCGAGCCCCTATGGAATCCCATTCGATACGAGTATCGATCCGCAAGCCCTAGGTCTCGACCTCGGAGTACAATACAAAAGACAAGCAGCCATCGTAGGAGATTTATATTATCACGGAACTCTCCTCCACGACGCAGAACTTTATTCTGAACACTCAACTCTAGAAACTCCTATTTTTATTTATAGGTTCGATACCCTACCTTGGAATTTCACTAGCGACTCTACAGAAGTCTTTTCTCAAAACACTGATACAAGTACAAATGTTTCTGCTACCGGTGGTATTGCATATACCAATAGTTATAAAGGAGTAGCTCATTTCTCAGAGACTCCATTCGTTTTTAATAATCCTTCTTATTATGGCCCGGATCCAGAATATGCAGCTCTAGCCAAGCAGATGAGTGCTTACTGGATTAATTTCGTTGCCTATGGTAACCCGACTCCGAAGAAGATGAATGGGAGTGAGAGTGAAAATGGCGGTGTGACATGGGATCCGTATTATGTACCTTCGAATAGCTCGATTGAGAAGGCTGATGATGATGATGTTATTGGTAAGATTTTGATTATGAGGACTGAGAGTCGAGGGGGTTGTGTTGCTGGTTATAATGATTGGCGGTTAGCTGGCAGGGAGTTCTTTGTGCAGAAGTATAGACAAGCTTATGCTGAGTAATTGTACTTCTCCTAGTGGTAATGCATCCAGTCGGTTTGGAGACTTTTAATTAATAGATGGTTGAGTCACTCATATTGTTTCTATGGCATTCAGGTATTTTTATCCAATTGCGCCGTGAGTCCATTCCATCGTGACTCGTCATTGAACAGCAATTATGTAAGTTGCTTCTGCAACATCAGAAACCTATACCAGTCCAACATTAGGATCCAAGGAACCGTAAAGAATATCCGCAAGATCCCATCCTGCATCCCATTGAAAACCATCTAATCCCGACAACGACCCAAAACCCACATCTGCAGTTCCCTGGCTACCTCCACCACTACCATTCACACTTCCATCTGCATCTCCACCACCATCCGTCCTCGCATTCCACGCAAGCGGACCATCAGGAAATAGCAACTGCTTTAGTTTCTCCGTCGTAGTGGCTTCTGTCTCTTCAGCATTCATACCCACATCCTGCGTGATACGATAATTAAAAGCCTTAGTAACCTCATGTACAACCGGACGAAGATGTTCTGCACACAGTGCTGCCTCATGCCATCTCTCGCCTACTTTGGATAGGAGAGTAAGACAGTCTGGAAGTGTGATTGAGAGGATGAAACGTGCTTGTTGACGGTGTGGTTCCCAGTCTCGGGAACACCAGCATGCGTCTAGCATGATTACTGCGGCTTCGAATAAGATATGACATCCGTGCCAAGGATAAAATAGTCTTCTGTGCTTAACTTGTCTTTGATAGTCTTCTACTAGCATTTGGCAAGCTTCGAGACAGATTTGCCGATCTTCAGGTGTGCGGGTTCGGAGTCGTGGTGTTGGTCGGTGGAGTCGAGCGCGTAGATGGGAGTATTGCACATCTCTGAATTCAAGCATTTGATGCACGGAAAAGCCTTTGGCTTTTTCGTACCAGATCTCCAGACGGGAGGTGATATCTTGAACCCACTCTGGGATCGTTTTGTCTCGGATAGTTTGGACTTCTTCTTGAAGGTGGAGGACTCGATGAGATTCTGTCTCGAGAGCTCGGTAAAGGTAGATATGGTTTGCGGACGATTCTTTGCGTTGTGCTTCATCAAAGTAGGCTCCATCAATGGAGGCCATGTCGAACTCGACTGTGATGGACTCCTCGGGGAATGATAATGGAAGCCGTAATATTCCACACATTGATCTTTCCATTCCGTACGTAACTCGGAATAGCTGACATCGAAGCTGGGCCTGCTCCGGATCTAGCATCTTGGCCGGTTTTATATGTAAGCCTAGATCTAATACGATTTTTGTAGCATTTGATATGCAGATCCAATTATCCGCCTTCTCTGGATTCATGTGAGCATAATGAGCCAAAAGCAATGATGCCTGAAGTCCTTGGATCTCATCAACTTCTGTAATCAATTGCAAGTGGTTTAACGCAGACGCGCAGAATGAGTCCGATGCTGCCACTGCCTGAGACTCGTTTCGCCATGTCAGAGTCAGGGATGAGATAGCGAGGATGATAAATACTACAAAATAGTCGAAGTGGCCAAGACCCGAATCTGCTGAGATGCCTTGGCTTAGAACCCAATCCGTGTCGCCGGATTTTTCTTCCAAGACACGCTTGAGTACTTGGTGAAGCCAGGGTTCCAGAATGCACGGATACTGGGGCAGGTGGATATTGGTGTAATTCTTTACCATGTGATCTGTGAGTGGAGTTGTTTTAGTTAATGCTTGTCTTAACATCTTTATCGCTAACTCTTACCAATGGCTGCGTATGGGACTGTCTTGAGGTTCGTCGACGATGTTGCTTGGCGGAACTGGTGTTTTTGCTGAGATGGCAAGCTAGAAGACGGACGTCGCTGTTGCCTTGAAAAGCGCTTGGCCTGACTTCGCGCAACTGGCAATGGTGGACACGATGGATGGAGAAACAGTGCCGACGACACTGTGGAGTGGAAGAATGACCGTGATGGAGAGAGACCAATTGAAAGTGTAGCCTTTGCAATTATACTTGCAAACATGCCTGGGAGATTATTTTTCGATTGTCTGAACTTCTCCACCTGCGATTCAAGCTGGGCAACTTGGTCCTCCAGCGATCTGACGAGACTGGGGGCATATTAGCAAACGGACTAAGTACTGTTCAAAGGTCTGTGATTCTATCAAGTGAACTACTCATCTTCATCCTGGTCATAGGGTAGTCGTGGCCTTTCTTTGGGTGTTATTCTGAGCAACAACTTAATGATTTCGAATTGTGTTTTGCATTTGAAACTTCCCAGATTTCTCCTACATATACAATACTTTGAGGCTTGAGCAGCACAAGCACTCTTTCACATAGGACGAGGCTTTATTGGGATTGTCCCTCACCTTCTGGGGACCTCGGTCTCGGCAACAGAATTGTAGCCCTGGCAGACTGCGCCCGCCTTTTTGCATGGTCCGCAGGAGGGGAAATTGAAATCACACTACAAAGACATCAGCAATTGCAACGAGGTTGATGGGAAGGATTCACGATACCTTGGTCTTTCGCTTTTTACACCTTGCGCACACCTTGGATAAGCGACGATAGGAGAATGTCTTACGTGTTGCCCCTGGGTTTTCCATGGTCATCAGGGTCGGTGAATATACACAATTGAGAGAGTAAGACGAGAAGAAGGAGAAGGAGAAGGAGAAGGAGACGGGCAAGGACGACCGGCTCCACAGGGGGTCATGTGATACTGATACTCGAGTAATGCTTGGCATACAATCTGGAATCCTGGAGATCGCGGGGAACGCGATGCCAACCTTTAGAACACACACAAGTCGCCTACTTTCTTTACCTCACTGCATGCCTATAGATACGCTTCTAGTATTCAGGTCAGTTCCTGAAGTATGAAGTTCGGGCATAATATCTGTCGTCTACATACTCCTATCCTTTAGGATTGATGCCAGTCAAGCAGCGTAGCAAGGACGAGTTCAACATGCTCCAGACATGCAATAGATGTCGAACCCGGAGGATCAAGGTACCACTTGCTCCATTGTTGACATTAGAATGGTGCCTAATGTGGCCAAAAGTGTGATGCTCTTCTCCCAGCCTGTGCCAATTGTGCGAAGGTAAGTAACGGATATAGTATCTATATACCCTAAATGCATGCTAATGTATTCAGGTCAACTTCCAATGCTCGTTTAGAGACGATATTCTCCAGGAAAATATACCTAGAAGGTGCGTAGTCTGGCCGAATAATGGCTGGAATATTCCTAATCACATGATCCGCAGCTACATCAAGGGCCTCTACGATCGGATCAATGAGTTGAATTCACTTCTATCAGTGCAGAAGTTTCAAACAGATGGGTAGGTTAGTTTACTTCTGATGGTAGGAGCAGATTTTCTGATCAAAAACTAGGGAACTTCAACACGCACACCCGATCAGCAATCCCTCCAATCAAACACCCGCTCATCATATACTGGCTTCAAAAAGCGGCCAGTACCTGTATTTAGGCCCTTCACCACCCGCCATTATTGGATGCTCAGCTATCAGTAGACTTCTTTCACTAGATTTTGCCATAACACCTCCTCCCATTCTAGTTGGAGCAGAGGGTACCGAGGAGGTTTGTGATATCTCCAAACTAGATCGCAGTATCATATCACCAAGTGCAATCAGGCTCTTGCTTGCACATTATGATAGGTGCATTCGACCACTGTATCCTATCAAGCTGTCAAACTTCGCTACTGAGACCGAGACCTCGCTGAAGCATCTCACAGAGCTGGAGAGGTTCAAGGTGTTAATCGCATGTGCTATAGCGGCATCCCACAAGAGTTATCATGTTCCATCCTGGAAGACAATCGCAAAAGTAGCCAGAGATTGGGCTGGTGAGCTAGCAATATCTATTGTTGCAATGAGAGATGATGAAGCGGTTGTAGCGCTTCTGCTGCTCTTGGTCTACGAACTTACGGATTCTGAGAAGGCTATCATATGGGAACTTCTTGGCTTTGCAATTAGATTCTGCCTCGAATTGGGCTGGCATCGACTTGAACAGGATACTATGGCACTCCCGACAGAGAATGCAGACCCAGAAAACCAGCCAAGCCAACTTTCCGACGCTGATAAAAGGCAGCTCATGTCAGTATTGCATTCTATTGAAAGGCAAGTTGCTCTTGTTTGAATTGCACTTTCAGAAGATAACTTTCCAATTAGGCCCCTCCGCGTAATATTTCAGAGGCCAAGCATGTTAAGTGGCTGCAAGAATTTGAGCGGCACACAAGAAGATTTGATATTCGAGACTTACATGCAGATATCAACACACTTATTTGGATCTGAAGCCCCTGTAGAGACTAATCATTGTCCGATGTCGCCGGCAACGTTTCATCTGATAGCTAGTCTGGACCAGCTCCCCTTTCAGAATCCGCTCGTGCTGGAGAGTTGGATCCTCTTCTTCCCAATTTGTGTCAATCACATGCCGTGTGATCTATGTTCTTCCACGCTCAATCACCCAGGGCCTGCAGATTTATCTACTATTCGCACCACAGTCTTACGTGCAGCTATTCAGTTAGTCAGCTTAATTCATGGTGTTGTAAGCTCAGGCGATGTTTTCATTCCACCTTTAATGGCGAGCTCGAAGGCTTTCACTGCAGGTTGTGTTCTTGTTGTTGGGATGACGAGTGGATGGGCAGGAACCGAAAACTGCATCGGGCCTTTACTTAAGTGTTCCGAGGTCATGGCCTTTTGCGCTCCTCTCTGGAAAGGCGGAAAAGAATATCACGAAGTTTGGAGGAAAGTTGCCGGCGTTATCTAATGCTCGTGAGGTTTACTAGCCTATCACTTACTGTTGGTACCATTGTCAGAGCTTCTATAGCAGCAAATCATCTTTTGGTAATTACTAACTTGGCTTTGTTACAGACATCATTTGTAATTACCGCGAAGAACAGAAACAAGGCGAGGAACAGCCCTTTTTTTTGGACCAATAGATCACAATATGCGCATATCTGAAGAACGCGAAGCTGTAAGTGGATCCTTCTGCTTCGTTTTGCTAGTCCTGTTCTCAATGGTGGTTGCCGTCGTAGTTTTGAACTTCTAAGTAACTTGAGACTAAATCCACTTCATACCAGAGGCCATATAAAAACTCCAAATAATAGCACGTCCAATGAACCGCGCCATCTAAAGATTCGTAATTCAAATTCGGAATTTCGCGAAGAGAGAAAGTAATCTTAAGCGCAATATAGCGCTAAACTTGCCTCAATTCACGCAGTTCTCCGGCACGGAAATCGGCGTGGGATCTTTCACTCTCAACATCCATAGAATTCCCTACAATTACATTCTTTCCCAGTCCAGAATTTCTTATCAATGACAGGACAAATTGCTTTGGGAACGCCAACTTCGTCACTTTCTATCTCGGAAAATATTTTTGGGAGTTTAAAGATAAATTCTGTCACGTGACCGACATCCATGGATACACTCCTCGACGTCCGTTATCAGGCAATAGCCATCATTTTGGTCGCGGGACTTGGTGTTTTGGTCTTCTTGTACTTGCGCTTTTTCTATGTCGACTTCGCACGTATTAAAGGACTACCCGAGATCCCAAATGGAAGTCTAATAGCAGGGCACCTTTACATGCTAGGAAATGACCATGCTTCCACTGCAGAGCGTTGGTCTCTCTCCAATCTATGGCCAGTGTATCAGATTAGATTTGGGAACCGACGCGCTATAATTCTCAACTCCTTTGATGCTGCTCGAGAATTCATTGTCACTCGACAGACAGCCACTACCGACCGGCCTCGTTTATATACTTTCCATGGAGTCGTTTCGAAGACCTCTGCATCCACTATTGGGATGAATCCCTGGGATGAACGCACGAAGAAGCAGAGACGAGTAGTAGGATCCTACACAACTGGGCCTGAAAGTTCGTAAAATCCCTTTATATTTATTCCATACTAAATTATGTCCGGAAGGACCTAAATCGTATCTCAATTGTTCCTCAGTCTTCTTTCTAGAGATACTGCTAACATTGAAGAATAGTTCGAAAGCTACAGCCCATGCTGGATCTTGAGACTTGTGGTGTTATTTCTGGTCTGTATGAGGATAGCAAAAAGGGGGCATTGGAAATAATGCCTCACATCTATCAGAAAAGACTCGCTCTGAATATAATGATGATGTTCTGTTATGGTCGCCGCTTCTCTGATATCAAGGATCCCTTGTTGTTGGGCATCCTTTCAGACGCCAACACCATTAGTACCTTTCGAAGCACAAATTCCAATGCCCAGGACTACATACCGTATCTACGTTTAGAATTTTTCAAGGATAAAAAGAGAGCCGCAGTCGCAACCGAAGTTCGAGGAAGAAGAGATACGTGGTTAGCTGCACTTCTTGAAAATGCTCGAGAGAAGGTCAAGTTAGGAAGTGGAAAGCCTTGTGTGGCGCAGGGATTGTTGGTTGATGATGAGGAAAAGCTCACAAAACGTAAAGTCACCCGACCTCGATGTTGTGGACTATCATCTAACGAGCTACGATAGATGATATCCGAACTATTCTTGGAGGCCTGATGTCAGGTGGGTTTGAAACTGTATTTTCGACTGCGATAATTGGAATAGGCTTCTTGTCTTCACCCGCAGGACAAGCCATTCAGCAGCGTGCTTATGAAGATATCATAAGTCATTACGGCAGCATGGAAGAGGCATTTGTCCAAGGTGTCCTAGAAGAGAAGTCTACATACATTTCCGTAAGAAGAAAAACTCATTTGCCATCTCCAGGTATATTCGCTAACTGTCGGCTGCTAGGCTTTCGTTCGTGAGACATTACGATTCTACCCACCACTCCATCTGCTTCCTCCACGTCAGACCTATCAAGAATTCAGTTACCAAGGTGCCACTATTCCAAAGGGTATTCTAGTCTACATCAATGCACAAGCTATCAACCATGGTATATGACACTCTCCCCCAGTTTTTAACTTGTTGACTAATTTATGAGACAAAACCAAATATGGTCCTGACGCCGACCAATTCCGCCCAGAACGTTGGCTTGAAAAGGACACCAGATTTGATGTCCCACCACCATACCACTTCTCATTCGGGGCAGGAGCTCGTATGTGTACTGCCGTCAATTTCTCGAACAAGATTTTGTACTCGATCTTCTTCAGATTGATACTCTCTTTTAAAATGACCGGCAGCAAGACCGCGCCTCCACCAACCCACTATATTGACTACAACCGCGATACTACTGGTGCAGGTGCAATCCCAAAGGACTTTATGGCAACCTTTGAGCCTCGCGATGCAGCTGCGTTAGAGAAGTGTATTCAGAAGTCGCAGGAAGCGACATTCGGCTTGGCCGATTAAGTTCTGGGATCTAGATGAATGTATTTGCCTTGTCAATTTCAAAGTGGGTTCAAGTCACTTGAGCAAATCGTGCATTTAGATTTTACTTTTAGCTTGGCGTTTGCGTACAATTGGCTTCGTATACATGGCATCATCTGCATAGTCTGCGCCGTTACTTCCAATCTATATATTTATATCATGCCAATGGCGTTCCCATTCAACTTCCATACTTTTGAATCTTTCATCACGAAATCCACCTTCCTTAAAGCCACCTTGTCTAATCTTGGATCAGCTTCCAATGCAATGATATCAGCCTGCAGACCCTCCTCAAACCAGCCAAATCTTCTCCCGCATAAGTCACCACCGCAAGACTCCCATCCACCAACTGTGCCAGCTTCGAGTACATCCTCGAGTGGAATTCCAGCCTCAATCATAAGTTCCATTTCCCTCGCATTCTCGCCATGATTGAAAGTTCCCGTGTCGCCCCCACAAGCAAGTCTTACTCCCGCATCAAAAGCCCTTTTCGTTTGCTTCAAGATCCCTGGGAAGGCCTCTCCTCGCAGCTTCTCCAGAATAGTGAGCGTGGGAACCATAATACACTTACTACGCACCATCTCTTCAAACATCTCATCACTAACAGCACAAGCATGCTCAATTGTATTCACACCAGCCTTAAGAGCCATCATCGAACCCTCCAAAGAAATAGCATGCGCAGAAACAGGACACTTCGCAAGCCTCGCTTCCGAAACAATCATATCCATCTCCTCCTGCGAGAAAACAATAATATCCGGATTCGGATCCTTCGGCGGATGCAGAACACCAGGAACATACGGATGAACCTGAGCAGGCGGAGCTCTCATAATCCTTCTTCTATAATCCGCATAAAATTTGATGATATCAGCACCAGCAGCAATACGACGTCTAACAGCCTTTCTAATCTCAACCACTCCATCAACGGCATCAGCTCCTGATGGAAGACAGTGTCCTCCCATACTATTCTCGGTTCTAGATTCGAATGATCCGGTACTTGCTAGCACTCTTGTTGCTACGAATAGTCTTGGTCCTGGTATTAAGCCTCGTGCTATTGCGTCTCTGACATTGGCATCTGCATCTTGCATTGATTCAGATCCGAGATCTCGATAGGTTGTATAACCAGCTAATAATGCTGTCCTACAGTGGTTTACTGCTCGGATTATTCTCTCGGCTATGCTTTCTTCGTTTTTTTGCTTGGATGCTGATGCTTCACTTTTAAGACATTGTAAGTCAACGATTAAGAAAGCAAAGATGTGTAGATAGGTGATTGAGTAGGACTTACTCGTAGGAATGAAGGAATATATGAGTATGTGCATCCACGAAACCTGGTAGTACAAATTTCCCACGTAGATCTATGTGGTCTCTTGGAAGGGTTTCTGGGAGTGGCAAGGTGCGTGTTGTGACATTTGTTATTAAGCCTGTTTCCGTACTCACTGATACCGAGATGTCGGAGAGGAACTTCTTCTGCTTCGGGTCGAAGAGAGTTGAGGTGTGGAGGGTGATTTCGGGCATTTTAAAGGTAGGTATATAATGATTCCAGGTGACGATTTTCTATTTACTGATGCTATTCACGGATTCGAAATCAACGAGTTTGCTATTCTCCGAGGCTGTTACGACGAATGGTTTGTTCTCTGTAGGCCTCGTTTTCACCAAAACAATTGCAATGGTTCAACTTCTGATGCAAGCCGATTATAGATCCAGTAGGTCGCTTCGAGTTCTGTACTCTACATCTGCAAAAGCCAGCATCTACGACGTCAGAACTCACAGGGTTGAAGTGGGGGGCACTCAATCTTCGTTTTGATAGAGCAATTATGAGCAACACTTTCGATCTCTCAACCCAACGTTCTGGTATTCTGAATCAGACTACCGGAGTCTTCCTAGTGCATCTCGGTAAGATTGTAATACAGTACAGTGTATAGTATCCAGGATCCTGTGCTTAGTTGTGACGGTGATGAAAAATTACCCCGTATCGCATCTCAGCGCCTCGCTTAACGAATCTCGCGCCGTCCTCCGACAGTGTTCAAGGCAAAATTAAAATTTCCCCGGGGTTGCTTGCCAATACTTGGCGACTTACCGGATATGCTTGTGTCTGACAAGCAAATTGGCTGCTATACTAACGGAAGAACCAAGCCAATCCTGATAATTTTATGCTCTTCTGGAAATAAGGCGTAATTAAGCCTACGCGTACAGACCTTCTAGAAAGATACCACTCGACACGTCGAAAGAACCCACCGGTCTCACCGGCATTGGAAAAAATGATTTCCCCACTCTTGAAAAGATACGGAATCTACCCTACCAAAAGGTGTGATCCATGCTATGTACCGATAAAGAAGCTTCTTCCAGTGGCGTGGATTACCGTGGATTTGGGTTTGGTCTAGAAGCTAATTGTAATTGTTATCGAAGGACGAAGGTTGCTCTGACCACGGGGTAATAGTCACATCTATATAGCAAGATGGCCAAGTAACTAGGATAAAGAGAAGCCTTCTTATTGCTTCATCCCCGGACGGTTCCTAATGTTTCTAACGTTTTGAATCTTTTCGATCCAACCAACGGTTTTTGTTTGTTTCTCTTTTTCCTGGGACGGATAAACTCCGAGGCTTGGAAAGGAAGAAAAAAACGATGGGTTCGTCAAGGATGGATGAAAAGAATGTCGTTGCTGAATCGGCTTCGCTGCCATCGGATGATCGTGAGATTGTTGGAGAGACGTTAGGTCATGGCGTTGCCGCGAATGGAAATGTTATGGACGATGGGTTGCAGAGAGGACTCAAGGGGAGACATTTACAGATGATTGCTTTGGGTGGTGTCGTGGGAGTACGTATTATTCATTCCTACAAGCGTGTGGCTTTCTTTTTCCCTTTTTTGTTTGAATTCCTTCGCTGACTTATGATTGGTTTTAGCCATCTATCTGGTACGGAACAGGTTATGCATTGACGTATTCTGGTCCTGTTGGAGCAATTCTATGTTTCTTCATTATTGGAGTTGATGTGTACTTTGTGATGCAAAGTCTTGGAGAGATGAGCACGTGAGTGAGCATATACACCTATACCACATATTTAGAAGCTGACTTAGTGACCCAGTCTCTTTCCAACTCCTGGAGCGTTCGTAGAGGTACATTTCTCCACCTTTACGTTCTTCATTATGTGTTCTTCGCTCAGACGTTCGGTTACTTCCAAATCTAGCAGGCCGTTAACCTGGGATACTCAAACCAGTTTCAATAATTAGGAGAGGGTTCTCATATAATCTCTATGCTAACATTGCTCACAGATGGCCGGAAGATTTATGGATCCTGCTTTAGCCTTTGCTTTGGGATGGAACTATTGGTACCTCTGGATCACCAACTTAGCAGGTGAATATAACAGTTTTTCAATTGTGATGGGTCTCTGGACAGACAAGGTTCCCTCCTACGGATGGATCTTAATGGCATGGGGTTTCTTCCAATGCACGTAAGTAACCTCAGTACAAGTTGACAATGCTTTTCTCAGAATAGCAACTCACTAGCTTCCTATAGGTCACTTCTTGGTGTTGTCGTCTACGGTGAGATGGAATTCTGGCTTGCGTCCTGGAAATTCCTGTGCGTCATGTGCGGGTTCCTAATCGCTATCCTCATAAACACTGGAGCCATTGGAGGTGATTATATTGGTTTTAGATACTGGAAAGACCCAGGTCCGTTCAACAATACAGGAATCAACGGATTCGGACAGACATTCTTGCTTGCAGCAGTTTACTACTGTGGCACAGAAATGTTAGCCCTAACAGCGGGAGAGAGCGCAAATCCCAAGAGAGATCTACCAAAAGCTATCAAGCAAACCTTTTGGCGGGTCCTCATCGTCTTTATCGGTCTCGTCTTCTTCAGTTCAATCATCTGTCCAGCCAATTCACCATCTCTACTCAGCGCCAAAACGAAATCCGGAAAAAGTCCTTTCACTATCGCTTTAGTAAATGCGGGATGGGACGGAGCAGGAAATCTTATAAACGTGGTTATCGTAACGGCACTCCTCTCATCAGCAAATTCCTCCATCTACATCTGTTCACGAACTTTACTCTCCCTATCAAAACTAGGTCGCGCACCAGCAATCTTTGGAAAAACCACGGAAAAAGGAGTTCCAATCTACGCTGTCATCTTCTCCAATTTCTTAGGACTTTTAGCTCTTTTGAACTATACGGCTGGTGCGGGACAAGTATTCACATATCTTGTTGACATTGGTGGAGCCGCAACATTTATCGCCTGGGGATTTATTGGAGTAACACATATCCGTATGCGAAAAGCATATGTAGCACAAGGATTTCAGATCTCCGACCTACCATATAAAGCACTCTGGTTCCCCTACGGAGCATACTTCGTAACGGCCATCAATTTCTTCCTGGTAATCATATCCGCATACACGACTTTTATTGGTGGATTCGATTATGTTGATTTTATTTTTAATTATATTGTTATTGTTATTTTTGTTGTGCTTTTTGTGTTTTGGAAATTTTATAAGAAGACGGAATGGGTGAAGGTTATGGAAATGGATTTAGTTACTGGGAGGAGAGATGATTTGGCACCGTATAATCCTGATGAGGGGAAGAATGTGGGCGTTCTGAAGAGGTTTAAGAGGTTTATGTTGGGATAGAGAGATATTTTAGTTTGGAGAGCTGAATTAGAAGTTGTTGGTTCACTTTTGGGGACTCTTGATAAGCGAGCCTTCTGGATGTGATGTGAATTTTTCCTGGAACAAGACTGGAAGTGCATGAGGTATTGAATATAACTAGCCAGCGAGATATTTGATAGGCGCAATTGATTCAATTGTCTTACCTATAGATACAAGAAAATGGCTAGCAAATCATGGGCATTGCTGTACAGCTCAATATAAACAATTCACTTGACTTGGGTAACTCACTTATATTATTACGTGCCTGCTCTTTGCATCCCACCAACGCGTGCCTTTACTCACTCAGTTCTCAGTTTTTTTTTTAGCAGTTGAGTGTCGAAAGTCATGACTTCGGAGCTGTTGCTGCCCCTGTTGCTGTTCATTGATTTTATTATCATATCAGATACTTTCCTTGTCAGCCTGACTGATGATCCTTTGAAAGCTTCATAATAACTTGGCGGGGTCTAGGATTTGAAGTTAAACATAGCGTCAGTGGCAGCAAAACTAGAGTTTAATCTATATTTATGGTTGCAACCTATCAGTAATCCTCTCGGTCACATACTAGCTAGTCACAGATTTTTGACTCATTGAGCTAATTATAAAAACCATGATGTTCAAACTCCTGATAATCCTGTTAGGAGATTGTACAGTATCTATTTAATCACCATTGGAAAGTACACCCTTTAAAATGAGAAGCCTTCCTCCATCTACTCTAACGACCTTACCATCCATATAACTGCCAGCCCTACTAGAAAGCCAAACAGCCGTACCAACCATATCTTCTTCCCCTCCAGCTCTCCTTGCTGGTGTCTCCTTAGCTAAATGGATATTCGAAGTCGGATCATTTACATCAGACATTCCCGAAGGAACAAGACCTGGAGATATAGCATTCACCCTAACTAAATGGAAAATAATAATCAGCCATGTAAATAAGATAGAGTAGAATAAGAAATCTTACTATAAAAATCTGCAAACTCCATTGCGAGGATACGAGTCAAATGATCTACAGCAGCCTTGCTAGTTTGATACGCAGGCACGAATTGGTGGTTATGCACACTAGCAGGACTACTAAATAGAATAACCGATCCACTTCCGTCTCCCTTCTTTGCTGCAGTTCCAAGTAAATTGATTAGACCAGCAGTTAGAAAATACGGTGCCAATACATTGAGTTGGAAAGCATGATCCCATGATTCCCAGGATGTAGAAGCCGTAGCTTTCTGAAGTGAGTCGAGTGATTGGCCTGTTGTGTATGTGATTGGATTCATGTGTCTGTATGCAGCACAGTGAATGATGATGTCGAGAGTCTCGGTTGTGGCCAGGACTTTTTCGACTACTTGTTGTACGCCTTCTTTATTTGAGAGATCTGCAACTATGGTATGCACGATAGCTTGCTGTATACCAACGCTCTTGGCTGCTTCTTCTGATTCTTTTTTTGATTCTGCGAGTAATTGCTCATTGATATCAATCAATATTGTGGTACATCCATTTACGGAAAATCCCTTCGCGAGCATACGTCCAATACCGGAACCTTTTGTGAAGAGTAAGCAACATATTGTAAAAATAGACAAAGTCATTTAAGGAATTATAAGAGTGAAGGTGGGCTTACCTCCTCCAGTAATTGCAACAGTTCTCCCCGCAACACTGAAGAGATTCTGAGGAAGTAAGTTGGCCATCTCGGTGCTATTGTCCAATCTCAAAGCAAGAACACAAGACACATATTCTCAAAACCATAAGCCATCCTCCCCCTTCTTCTTTCTTGTTTACAAAGCCCCGAGTTTGTTGACCTCGGCGACAGAATATCCTTATCGGAATGAGGGGCATCCGGAGTACTCCGACAAAATAGGGCCTCGCAGTGAGAACTAGCGATGATTTCAGGGGAACTTCCGAGCCACAGGACAGTGCCCGATAGCGATAGCAAGGTTTCCCCTCCATGCCCGCCGCTAATTGAGGGGTCATGCAGGACGAGTTTCCCGCCGAAGACAACGGCCGTGATAGAGATTGAGGATTCCTATATCGCTCAGTCTCAGTGTCATTCAAAAGGAGTTCTCAACTATCTTGATATTGTTGAAACAAATCTTCCCAAATTATCAAGTTCTAGGAAGGTAATATTTCAAGCAACCATGTCAGCAGTCAAAAAGCATGTCGTCTTCGACGTTGTCGGAACCTGTGTCTCTTATGATCACTTCTTCGAAGCTATCGATATCAGATTGGGTGACAAACTGAGAGCTGAAGGTATTAAGCCCAAACTACTGGGTTTTGCCTGGATGGAAGCCTCAGAACGAGAATGTAAGGTCAACAAGCTAGAGATCTAGTTCCAGAAACTAAAATACATGAGTCTCTAACTGACATACTCTTAGACACATACCTCAGTATGTCTGGTAAATACGTGAAGTTCTGGGACTGTTTCAAGCCGCTCTTCTACCGAATGCTGTGGATGGCAGGAATCGAGGAACCTCGCAAGTTCGCTACCGACGAAGATGCCGAATTCATCACACAAGAGTACAGAAAGTTGAAAGCGAGACCAGGAATCGCTGAATGCTTTGCAAAGTTGAGAGCTGCTGGATATACCGTTTGGGCATTGACAGCTGGAGATACTCCTAGAGTTATGGGGTACTTTACCTCTAACGGTATTGAGATGACTTTGGATAACTTTGTGTCTTGCGATACTCTTGGTATTGGAAAGCCAGCACCAGGAGCATATACTCCTTTACTTGAGAAGTTTAATGGCGAGGAGGCTTGGTTTGCTGCTGCTCATATGTGGGATGCTAGTGCTGCAGCACGGAACGGGTATGTTGAACAGTAACATTTCATTTCGGTACTTTGTGCTAATTGTGGTTGATTTTTCAGGTTTAAGGGAGCTTGGTGTGGCGTCTGGGAGAAAGAACCATGTACACAGATTTTTGGAGAGATTGAGGTTATGGCGGATACTCTCCCTGAGATGGCTGATAAGATCATTGCTTACTCATCGAAATAATTATAGCTCTCTAATTAAGTTTTCTGTATACATGTTGTTTTGAAATACATGAGTCGTTGAGTGTTGACATGGTGATTTTACTCCACCTACTTTTAGGCATGTTGTGCTTGGCTTTCACTTCGTCATACTAGTAGCAATAGTGAATTTGAACTTTGCAAGACAGTCCAATTAATCAAGTGAGCAGTGAAGGCTCTCCTTTCCTTTGCATAGTTCGTAAGACCTTTGGTCCTCTATGTTAGGAAGAAGTCAAAGCCGGCGGGGTTTAGCGAGCTACCCCCTTTTTGGCTTTCGCCAAGGACGGAAGTTCCGATCCCACTTTCACTTCAAGTCTCACTTCTCCCACTCTTCCCAAAAGAAAGTACCCATCAAGGTCCAGAAACTGACGGCCAAACTGCCTCATGTAGCGGCAAACCGAAAATAGCATCAATTCATGATTAGAAGACCGCCGGCGAATCCACGTTCCTCGCTTTCTAGATGCGGGCTTTTGCGATGGTCAATAGCGTTTTCGGGCTAAACAAACATAAGAAAAGCCACCCGAAGAGAGACTGGAGACAATAGCTATCAAATTATACCATTTTCCAACATGTCTTCTCCTCTGACTAAGCCTTTTCCACATCCCACCTCAACATTGCCTTTCTGGCGGACGGAGTTGGACAAGTTAGATAGTCATAGGTCAACTGAAGAGTTGCCTAAAGAGTGTGATGTTTTAATCATTGGAGCCGGATATGCTGGAGCCAGTACAGCATATCAGCTTCTTGATGATAACCCTTCTCCTCCATCGGTTGTAATTCTAGAAGCAAGGGAGGCATGTTCTGGAGCTACGGGACGCAATGGTGGGTAGCCTTCTCATTCTTTAGTACTATTCTAAGAAGCATTCTAGGTGGACATCTTAAACCCGATCTCTACTTCAACATCTTAAAGTACTCTCAAAAATATGGTAAGCTTAACTCTTTATGGGCAACTTTCAGATATTAATGTAGCTAGGGGCACAAAATGCAGCAGAATTCGCAGAGTTTGAATCAGCCAATATTCCAGCAGTCAAGGACTTAGTTGAGAAAGAAAACATCGACTGCGACTTCCACTTGACTAGGGCTGTAGATGTATATCTTGATGAGGCGTATGCTTTAGAAGTTGAGGCGGCTTATCGAGAGCTTGTGAAGTTGGGAACAAACACAGCTGCTTTGCGTGATGTCCATTTCATTGATAAGAAGAGCGCCGAAAGGGTAAGTTGAATTCTTAAAGAAAAGGTCTACTCAGAGCTCTCGGCTAATTGGTCACAGGTTACCGGAGCAAAGGGAGCAAAGTGTGGTTTCTCATACACTGCTGGTCACGTATGGCCATACAAGCTTGTAATGCATCTACTCAACCTCGTCGTAAAAAAAGGAGTGAATCTCCAAACTACAACTCCAGTCACTTCAGTGTCAGAAACCCAGGATGAACAAGGAAGATGGACGGTCACAACTGACAGAGGATCAATTAAGACGAAGAAACTCGTCTTCGCATCAAATGCTTATACAGCTGGTATTGCTCCGCAATTTGCTCACAAGATCGTACCTGTCAGAGGAATATGTAGTCGAATTGTTACACCAGCTCACAAACCCTCACCTCATCTCCCACAGACTTATAGTCTTCGCTATGGGTTTGGTCTCTATGATTATCTCATTCCCAGGCCCGATGGAAGTATTGTCGTTGGGGGTGCCAAGGGAGAGTTTTGGCATAATAAGGAATGGTGGTATGGCATTACGGATGATAGTCAGCTCATTACTCCAGCTGCACACTACTTTGATGGTCTGATGCAGAGGCAATTTACAGGCTGGGAAGATAGCGAAGCATATACTGACAAAGTTTGGACAGGAAGTAAGTGTAGTCTCTTCTTCAACAAGTTAAATTCGCTAACCTTAAGCGATTATAGTCATGGGGTACAGCTCAGATTACATGCCTTACGTAGGCTACATGCCAGAAAAGCCCGGCCAGCTCATCATTGCTGGATTTTCCGGACATGGAATGCCATTGATCTTTCTATCTGCAAAGGGTATTGCGAAGATGTTAAGAGATGATGCTAAGTTTGAGGATACGGGTATACCGAAGCTCTTCAAACCAACAGTTGAGCGATTACAGAGCAAGAAGAATGATATTTTAGATGGGTTGGCAACGACGGAACCACCTACTGCTAAACTGTAGAGCCTAGAGATAGTAATGAGTGAATGAATACTTTGAACAATATGTTATGCCGTGTTGCAAAGCGAGCATTTCTTTCAAATCATACGTATCAATACTTTTTAGTTCCTACCAAGCCACTTCTTTCTCATCTGTGAAGTGACTAGAACTCGCTAAGTTTTTGTAATTCACTCCAATCTCATTCATCATCATGCCAAATATCAAAAGCCCAAGCCGGAGCTACATATCTCTTCGGATTAACCTTCCCAATCCGATCGATAACCTCCATCTCCTCCTCATCCAAGACAAAAGTCTCCAAATTACTCACAATCCTAACCGGTGAAGAACTCTTCGGTAAAACAGCCCATCCCTTCTGTACACCCCAAGAAATCAAACATTGAGCAGCCGTCTTCCCATGTTTCTCAGCAATCCCAAGCAAAGTCTCATCCGTCAATAATTTACTCTCTGGACTTCCCAGTGGAGAATGTGCAACCAGTTGAATACCATTTTCTTTACAGAATGCGGAGAGTTTTTCTTGGGGTAATGAGGGATGTAATTCAACTTGATTTACTGCTGGTATGACTTTTGCGATTTCGAGGAGTTTGGAGAGGTTATAGGTACTGAAATTGCTGACGCCGATGGCTTTTACTTTGTGTGGGGAAGAAGCGAGAATTGATTCCATGCTTTGCCAGGTTTTTAGAAAATCCCAATTTGCTTCTAGATCTCGAGTTCCGTCTGGGAGTTTGGGAACTCCAGGGTCGTTTCCTTTGGGGTTGAATGAGAGAGGCCTATAGTTTATGAGTTTTGAGGAGAGTGGAGGTCATGAGATTACTTACCAGTGCATGAGCCAGAGATCAAGGTATTCGACACCTAACGCTTCGAGACTTGTGTCCAACGCTTCTTGAGCGCGGCTGTGATATGTCTGCCACATCTTATCAACTAAGAACAGCTCACTACGAGGAACCCCTGAAGCTCTAATTCCATCTCCCATAGCTTTCTCATTCCTATTATTTAATTATTTAGTGAATTTTGTGGGGGTTTGTTGGAGAAAATTCTTACCCATACCGCCAGGCCATGTCGATATGTCGATATCCAGCTTGGATGGCAGTCTTGACAGCTAAGAGATTTCAGTAAAGTAAGAACGATATATAAATCAAAGAAGATTTCAGAGGTGAAAGTGAAGAGACATACCATTGAAACCTTCCTGGTCAGTTGATTGCCAGGTGCCAAGCCCAATAGCAGGCATCTCGGCTCCAGTATTCAACTTGAAAGAGCGTGTAACAGCCATAATGAATATTTTGCTAAGCGACACAACACAATACCCTCAATATATCTTTCGAAAACAAATTCAAACTCAACGTTCTGGAGTTTTATACCTTTCTAAAATCTGTTAAGCTTCTTAGGTTTTTACTAGTCAGGTCGTTAATACAGCACTATCGGGAACCAATAGATAAAAGAGCCGCGAGTCTCGGCGTTGTCCGCAGTTAAGTAAGAGTGGGATGGAAGCCAGCCGACATGGGGATTCCATATATCTTCACCACCCACACGATACTGACCTATCTTGGCATATATCCATCCATCTGGTAACCAAAACAAACTCAATCTACCAAGATGATAGAATCATATACACTCAGCGAAAAGACGCAGGAAGTAGTCGATGATTACACGAATTATGTCGGCGGAGGTTTTGCTCCATATCCTGTAAGTGTTCTCCTTTCGAGGAAAGGAAACAGAAGCTAACAATGCCTTTTAATCTGATAGTTAGCACTTACGAGAGTACAAGGAGCAAAAGCTTGGGATGTCGATGGAAAAGAATATATTGATTTTCTATCTATGTACTCAGTTGTGAATATGGGACATGGACATCCGAAGATCATAGCTGCTGCATCCGAAGTCATGAATGCTGGTGCTGTTGTGAATCTTCCATTTCATAGTCCTTACTATGGGAAACTTGCTAAGAAATTACATGAGGTTTGTTCGTCAATACAACGCCCCAAGTTCCCCTTCCCTCATTTTCTCTTTTATTTTTTAATTTTTTTTGATGACTTTATGGGTGAAAGGAGCGATCATCTGCTTATCATGAAAACATAGATATTTGGCTACGATAAATTCGTTGCCTTGACAAGTGGTGGTGAAGCTGCTGATGCTGCGGTCAAAATCGCGAGGAAATGGGGCTATTTGGCTAAGAAGATTCCGGATGGCCAGTGTCATATTCTTACTGCTACTGCTTGTTATCATGGTGTTACTATTAGTACTCAATCTATGTCGAGCAAGAAGAGTCATCGTATGTTGTTCTCTACCTATTTCGCAAAATTTACTTTTGTTGCTAATCGTGATTAGTTTTTGGTCCATTTGTACCGAACGTTGGATCTACATCACCTTCCGGGAAAGTGGTACGGTTTGGTGTGATCGAGGATTTGGAAGCTGCTCTTGAGGTTGATGGAGCTGTTATTGCCGCTTTTATGATTGAACCTATTCAAGGTTCTGCTGGGTAAGATCTTTTGGACTTTATATTTTTATCGTCTTCTAGCAAAGTTTAACAGAGCCATGTGCTAATTTTTGCCAACAGCATAATAGCACCACCTACGGGGTACTTGAAACAGGTTTCAGAGCTTTGTAAAAAGTACAACGTCCTGTTTATTACAGACGAGATCCAGACCGGTCTCGGTAGAACAGGTGCAAATCTTTGTCATTTAAGAGAGGGTGTGAGGCCTGATTTAGTTGTTTTAGGAAAGGCTTTAGCTGGAGGTTTGTTACTTCAACAACAAAGTATAGACAAGTTTTTACTAAGTATTTCCAGGATTATATCCGCTTTCGGGAGTTATGGGAGATGACAATACGTTTGGATTATTAGAACCTTACGAGTGGGTTTGTTTCTGCTTTTAAAGCAACAAGAAACTAATAGAATATAGGATTGGTTCGACAATGTCTGCGAATCCAATTGGTTGTGCAGCAGCCATAGCAGCACTAGATGTTCTCATTGACGAAAACCTCTCGGCTCGAGCCAACGAAATGGGCGAACTACTAATCTCAACACTGAAAGCCGCTAATCTCCCGCACGTAAACCAATTCATGGGCTCAGGTCTTTTCCAGGCAATAGTTCTAAATGAAAATGCACCAAAGATCACTCCAAGAAGAATAGCGTCATTATTGGCGCAGAGAGGAGTGCTTGTTAGTGCTGCTGGTGTACGGAGGATACGGATTTGTCCGCCTTTGACTATTAGTAAGGAGGAATTGTTGAGGGGTGCTGATATTGTTATTGGTGTTTTGAGGGATATTGAAGGGATTCCTGTTGGTGCATTGCCGGCGGAGACTTTGTAAATAATGTAAGATCGGGTCATTACTTATGACATGCGCAGTCTAGATTACTCAAGATATCTTATTCACCGGGAGACATAATTGTAGGTACTTATCATGATGTAATAGAGTCCCTAGTTAATGCTAAGTAGCTCGTCTATCCGCAAGATACTCAACTAAGTTGTAGTTACAACCTCTCACTTCTTAGCATAATTCAAGGTAAGAGCTAAGTCTGCCAAAAGTAGGTAATGTGTTAGCTTCTTGTCAATAAATATTTGCCAGAAACTTCCTGAAACAACTTCAATAAAGGTATAGTCATAAATCTTCCTCTCCTTTACCTTTATTGGCTTTAGTCTTCTCTAGTACTCTACAATTTCGGTTCAATGCGCTCATATCTCTCCAAGCCATGACTTCCCAGGATCTCCCACCCCTTCCCCCTAAACTTTCTTGGCCAAATACCATTCCTTCCAGGAGCCAAAATCCCATTCGGATCCAAAGCATCCTTCAACGTCTCATTAAAAGTCCTCAAAGCCCCATTATTCCAACTATAAGTCGCAGCAACCTGATCCGCAAATAGCAAATGCGTTCTATATTCGCCATAACCTTCAGCCGCAGTCTCTGCAATCATTTCTCGCATGAGATTAATAGCTCTAGACTTTTGATCTTTGTCAGACCGATCATAGATAATGTTGGCGATATAGTGAATTTCTCTTCCAGCTACACACATTGTTGGGAAGTTATCGAAACCCCATTTCTTATGCAGACGAGCAATGATGTTGTGAACTATTCGAGCATCTTTTCCTCGTGTTGGTGTGATAGGTGAGAAGAAGAGATGTGCAGCGTTTGGAACCCAGTTTAGCCAGTCAAGTTCTCGGAGAACGGGGACTCCACTGCATACTTGCGTTCTCGAATGGAGATAGTGATCTTTGGGAACATCTGTAGGAAGTAGGAATTTACTTCCTTTGATCTTTGCAAATTCGGCCTTTATCAGTGAAAGCTGAGCATTGATCGCTACTTCATCCCCATACTGAGTCCCGTAGAAACACCAAGCTACATCACCACAGGGCATATCCTTGGCATGAGTTCGAATGACATCTTTTGGAATAGGACCTTTCCCATTAAACCAATGAGATTTTGGTTTTCCGGTGACTGCCAGTTCCTGAATGACAGATCTTAGCTGTGGAATATTACCGAGAATTCTCTTGAGAGCTAGAGGTCTGATGGTCTCAACTATCTGTTCGAAATCGTCTTCATTTTGGAAGGTGATCATGTAGGATTGGTGGCCAGTTTCAGGCATCAGCCAAAATCCCATCTTGGTTACGATACCAAAATTACTCTGGCTGAAAATTCCATCTGAATAAGGGCCGTAGGCGGGTGCAAAACATTGCCAGGTTGGATTATCTTCATCGGATTTTCCTGGCATAGCTCCCATACCGGTCCGTAGAAGTTCGCCATTTGGAAGGACAACTTCCATTCCACAGTGATTCGCGAAATGGTCACCATAGGGAGTGTATCTAGAAATAGTCAGTATATAGTTTTTTTGTTATCAAGTTAGTTGTTTTCGTCTTGAGTTACATACCCAACGCCTCTATCAATAGCATTTCCCAGTACACTCCCACCACCAAGGTCAGGAGTATCTATCCAAAGCGGTAGTCCCGTCTTCTGAATCTCCTCATACAGCTTAAAGTATGAAACACCAGGCTCAACCAAACAAGAAGCACTACTACCATCAATATTCAAAATCCTGTTCATCCTATGACCTAAATCAACTACAACCGAGCCAGGAAGACGGGGTGCAGAACCACCATAACCAACATTTCTACCCATGGAAATAGGATAGATTGGTATTGAATGTTTGTTTGCCCAACGAACGATAGTTTGAACTTCTTTTGTGCTTCCTGGATATACCATTGCTGAACACACGAGTTCTTCTTGGTCGACGATGTGAAATGCATCATGTGTATTACTATATATATGAGTATCCACTTTGAGTTAAAGAGATTAGAAAGAAAAAATTAACAGCTTACGGATGTTGCATATACCACCCATCAATAAGTGGTTTATCATTTATTTCCACATTTCTAATTCCTAAAGCACCTTCAAGCTCCTTGATAGCAATGTTAAACTGGTCTCTGCTGACATCTGGTGGTAAACGTGGCAAATCATGTTTCCGAGCAACACTCATTGGTAGTGTTTTATTGCTATAGAGCTTCTCCTTTGCCTCATCTGCTTCTTTAGATAAACGATCGGGAACGCCGCTGTAAGTTGAAGAGAGACGAGGGATTGGTGATTCGGATGAGTTGATTGTCATTGTGAGAGCTGTAGAAATACTTATAAATTGACAGTTTATAGATTCTGAACTAGATAAAATGACAAGATGAATAAATGTAGAGATATATAATTTACAAATGTAGTAACATGTGGGGTAGTTCAATAACATTGAGGCTGTTGGAATCCCGAGTCGGACAACCCCCTAACGAATCGGGAATACTCTGTGCGGGGTTACCCCAACCTGTCATTCTTAATGTTACCCCTCGACAAACATCCCCACATCTATCCCTGTGATGGCTTTTGGTTTCTCTATTATGTATTTGAGAAGAAGTATTCTCGGCTTTCAAGCATTATTGCATCAAGAGACACTTAAGAGCATGTAAAAATTGGTTGCAGCGACTACCGGAAACGAATCCACCAATATTGAGAGTATAGATTAAGAATAATGAGTTCAACAAGTGATCACGGGGATCCTCTTAAGGGTATCACTACTTCCATGCCTACTGTGCTGCGCAGAATGCATGCTAACATGATAATAGTGATTGTTGTCGGTGCAGGTCTTGGTGGGTGTGCAAGTATGTAGACAAGCTCCTTTTATTCTCACCACAAGTCTAGAGCATATATTTGATCACCCACTCTCTATAATAGAGAATTCGAGGTAGATAGAGAGCCTCAAGGAATTCCTTGTCCCGACTAAAGAAATACTGCTCTGAAAGAAGCTAACCCTCTATCTCCAAAGCCGCCATGGCAATGCACAACGCAGGATTCTCAGTCCAAGTATTTGAAAAAGTTCGACACTTCCTAAGATTAGGCGATTCCCTAGGTCTTGGGGAGAATGCGTTAAAACTACTTGATCGCTGGGGTATGGATACAGATAAAGTCAAAGCAATCGGTAACCAGAGTGAGATGATGCAAATAAGACGATGGCATGATGGAAAGGTTTTGGCGCAGCAACCTTTAATGGATATGGCTGGTTATATTGGGCATCGTGGTGATTACCATGATGTTTTCTTGAAGAGAGTCGCTGAGATAGGTATTGATGTTAAGATGGGTTGTGAGGTGAGTTTTTATGTTGTGGAGACGATTGAGTTAGCTTATGTTGAATAGGTCGTCGCTTATGATGAGTACAAGCCTTCTGTAACTTTGAAAAATGGAGAAGTTCATGAGGCGGATGTTATAGTTGCTGTTGATGGTAATAACCTTGTAAAGTTACTCCTAACGAAAGCTATTAAACTGATAATATACAGGTATCAAGTCCCTAGCACGCGAAATAGTCCTCGGTTTCGATGACAAACCAAAATCATCAGGCTATGCCTGTTTCCGAGCCTACTTCAAAGGAGAAGAATTAAAAAAGGATCCCCGCTGTGCCGACTTCGTACACAAAGACTGCGTAAACATCTGGATCGGAAACGATGTACATCTCGTTCAAAACACACTTCGAGATGGCGAAGAATTCAACTGGATCATAACTCACAAAGACACCGAAGATATCAAGGAATCTTGGTTCCAACCCGGTGACATGAACGAAGTTCGAAAGATCATTGTTGATGTTGATCCTAGAATTGCAGCTGCTGTGGAGAAGACGAAAGAGTGTCTTGATTGGAAAATTTGTTACCGTGATCCTATTAGTACTTGGGTTAGTAAGAGTAACAAGATTGCTTTGTTAGGAGATTCGTGTCATGCACATCTACCTACTAGTGCTCAAGGTGCATCACAAGCGACTGAGAGTGCAGCTGTCCTCGCGACCTGCCTTAAGTTAGCTGGCAAGGAAAGAGTCCCGCTTGCAACGAGAGTGTATGAGAAGCTTCGATTTGGCAGAGTTCGTCAATCGCAAACTAATGGTGAAGATTTGAGAGATCGATGGCATAATGCGTTGAAACAGGTTGATGAAGGAGAAGAAATTAAACCCGAAGATGTCATGATGAGAGTTAGTAGTTGAATCCTTATTAAGTATTCTTTTCCGTGATGCTGACGTTTAGTGCAGAACAGATGGTTGTATTCATTCGATGCTGAAGCAGATACTCTGCAGCGTTGGTCGGAGGTTTCGTCTATCGTTGAGAAGGAGCTTGCAGCAGATAAGGTGACACCACTCTGTGAGATGGAGCGTCCGCAATCAATAGCAATACCTTCACATTAGTGCTTACTTGGTTAGGTAGGCATAAAGAAGGATTTGATGTTTGCGGATCAAGTGAAGAAAGGGGCTCGCTTAGACAAGGCTTCTAAATATAGTTGGGAATCTATGACGGACTATTCTTTATTATTGAAAGTGTAATTGGTGAAGCAATAACAACATATCTATAAAGTAATTAATGCCTATTAGTATTTACGATTCTGTGGCAATAAAGAACCCTGTTTAGGAATTAGTCAAGTTTAAGATAGTAAACTACCCATGAGCAAGTTACTCAGATCATTATACTCCATTAAATACTTCTAAATTTTACTCTCTATACACATTTGATTATCTATTCAACGCACCACATAAAGTATTTTATACAACCCCAACAACAACCTACTCGTCAGTAAACTTCTCAACAACCTTCCTCCAAACCGGAATCTTAGGTTTCGGATTCGCTAGATTCCAAGCCTTCTCCTCCCTAATAGCGTCTATCTCAGAGAAATCCATAACCTCATAACTCTGCCAAGGACTCTTGATGGTAAACTTGAGTACGATATATAACGCTGGACATACAAAGCATGCAATATAATTACTCAAGAACGCAGATGCTGTGAAGTTACCGGGGAAGAAAACGGAGAAACCTGAGAAAAAGACGATGAGGAAACACATGATTCCGGCTGCGATGGCGCAATATGGTTGACCCCAAGATTTGTAGGGCAGCTCATCGCGCGAAATCCCGCTAGCTTTGAGTCCGAAGAAGAATCGGACGTAGGCGAAGCAGATTACACACCAGATTATTAGACCCGCGGTGCTGATAAGGTTGATGAACCATTGGAACACAGTAGCCGGGGTTGCAGTGCCACAGTTTAAGTAGGCGAGGGGGGAGAAGAGGAAGGAGGCTATGACGGCTAGGTATGGGGAGCCGAATTTGTTGGTCTTTAAGAAGATCTTAGGTGCGGAACCGTCGGCTGCTAGACCAACGAGTGTGCGGGATGCGAGGAATAGTACACCGTTTCCTGAAGAGAAGGCGCTGGTGATTACGATGGCGTTGATGATGGACGGGAGAACTTTGATACCAGCTGTCTCAAAAGCTAAGACGAATGGACTTCCAGCAGTGCCGGAGGCAGGACCAATCCGATGGTCGTCGCTGTTAAGAATGAGGCCGACGACAAGGAGAGAAACGATATAGAAGATGAAGATTCTCCAGAACACTCGCCTCATGGCTTTGGGGACGTTAATACGAGGGTTCATGACCTCTCCTGCTGCAGAAGTGGCGACTTGGATATTGCCCATTGCAAAAGCCGCATTAATGAGAACATTCCAGATCGCGAGGAAGCGACTAGTTGATCCTCCAACAAGGTATTCTTTGACAGGCGAGGGATGCCAGTTCTTGCCTCCAATATACTCGCCACTGGGACTCACGCCCCAGTCAACAAGAAGACCGGCAAAGATCAGCCCGATAATGAGGAGAGACTTGAGCATGCCGAAGGAAAACTCAAGCTCGCCGTAGACACGCACCGGAAGCATGTTAAGGACGAACAGGAGAACGAGGAAAACCGTGATGAAGATGGCCAGGTTGAGATCAGGCCTCCAGAATGCAATGAGAGACGATGCAGCAGTGATTTCAGCAGCAGCAGTGATCGACAATAGGTACCAGAAGGTATATCCAACGGTGATGCCAAGAGCTCGATCAGTGAAAAGAGGCACATGACGGATAAATCCTCCAGACACTGGTAGATAACCTGCTGTCTCTGCTGAAATAAAAGCAACAGCTGCGACGACGAGACCCATGATGGCATATCCAAGCAAGATACCGAGTGGACCCGCATCAGACAAGGCAGTTCCAGAGCCCAAGAAAAGACCTGTACCAATGCCAGATGCGAGTGCAATCAAAGCCGTATGACGGCCATTGAGTCCACGTTTTAGGTCTGAAAAGGGGTCAGGTTAGCGATTGGATGAACATTGGAAAGGGGGAAGGCGTACCGGCAGGTTCGCGAGCAGCTGCACCTAGGCCCGAGTAGTAGGTCCCTTGCTTAGTATAGGGATCAGGAATGCTAGCAGCTACATCATTGTTGACAACTGTTATTAGAAAACTGTTAGTCGATGTCAATCAAGCGCCACAAAGTTCAAGCTACTCACTTTTGACATCGTCCCCATGTTGTTTGGTGTCGTGGGTTGCCATTGTCGCTTTAGGGAGCAAGCGGTCCAAGACGAGACGCGACTACGAGGAGAAAGAATTCAGCTAAGGTTGATGTAAAGGCAATGAAGATATAATCACCAACCTCCTCTTAATCTCTATCTATAATGACACTATTTCCGCTTCCGGGGGCACCCTTCCTCTCTTCGTCTAAATATGGATACATAACAACTGCTTGCTTGCATCGTCGGCGAAGCTCAATTTCTCTCGAAAAAAAAAAGCTTATCGAGATACGGAGGTGGGTCGGCGACTCATGATCTCGGGTGCAGCATTGCTTCAATTGGTTGAATTGGCAACAATTACTCCGTACTGGGGTTGACCGGTGATCAAGCGAGATTATGAGAAACTACTCGAGTATGATAGCTTCACCCACTCTGCAAGTCTGTACGCTGATGCATAGCAGCAATACGAGTAGGTCTTGACCTCCGTCTGAGCCGGCTTCAATTTCCAGTAAGCAAACGGGTGGCATCAAGTGATGCAGAATTCTCATTTAATTATTTCGTTTTCATCTTGCGCATCATGGGTACACCCATCGTAACGCTCGACAACCAATGCTCTGTTCGAGGCTTTGTTGATCGATGCGGAATATCAGACAAGTCACCTGCTACGACTGGCGATGCAAACAAAGGCACAAAATCTCCCGTTCTCAAATTCCTGGGAATTCCATATGCGACGCCAGCAAGATGGATGAGAGCCAAGGAGGATGCTAAATGGGAAGGAACTCGAGACTGCTTCGAGTTTGGACCTATTCCGTATCAACCAACTGGCGTCATCCCTTTGGAGCAAGTATGGTTCGACGCACCGGGTTTCCATCATCGTCTTCATATAAAACAGGACGAGCAATGTCTATCAGCCAACATCTTTCGACCAATTAATGTCACCAAGCCTCTGCCAGTATTTATATTTCTCTAGTTAGTAGAGTCTCATCTGTTCTTTTCAAAAATCTTGAGTTGATCTTGAGACCAGTGGAGGAGCACTAAGAATCGGCTGCTCGACTAAGACACGGCATGATCCTACCGAGTTGGTTCGTCTCTCAGAAGAAGCTGGCGAGCCCATCTTGGTCATCACTTTCAATTATCGTATTGGACTGTTGGGATTTCTCAATCATCCTGATCTGGCTGATGACCAAGGCAATTTTGGGAATTTCGGTCTGCATGATCAACTCTATTTCCTCAATTGGGTGCAGCGGAATGTTAGTCTCTTTGGTGGTGATCGAGAGAATGTTACTCTAATGGGCAACTCAGCTGGGGCTGTAAGTCACTTCTCCATATTGAAGCATTTATAACAGAGTCTGTACAACATTTTTCGTTACCATTATTTTTTCTCCTTCCATTGTAATAATTTGGGGCGGTTATTCTGATCGACCCAAAATCTCAGTGGACAATCGGGGCTCTTATGACTCGGAAAGGCAAAGAAAAGACGATGTTGTTCAAGAAAGTTATATTTTCCTCTGGCGGTCCAGGCACGATGTCTTTTCGGCCAAATGGCTGCTATTACCCATACTACAACACGCTGCTCGAAAAAGCAGGCGTGTCACCTTCCACCCCACTTCAAGAACGCATCAAGGCTCTCAGAGCCCTTCCCGCCCGCGAAATCCTCCAATTCTCCAATGAATACTTCCCATATGGAAATTTCGGGGCTACAGCCGAGGAAGGACCAGGCGCCATATTTGACAAAGCATCATTTGAGTATTTGAACAAGGGCGATTATGACCCGCATGTTGAGACGTGTTTAGTAGGATGCGTCACGAATGAAAGTACGCTGTCTGGTCATACATTAAAGATGGCTACAGTCAAAGGACATAAAGATTACATTGAGAGGTTTCCAGAGTCTGTTCAGCAAGCTCTCTTTGATCTCTATCCCCTAGCCGACATTGATTCAACAGACATCAAAACAGCACCAGGCTACCAACTCCTCGCGGACCATATCTTTACTGGAGTATCTTACCAGTGAGCCCCCATCTTTCTTTGATGCTTTTCAGAAGAGGATATTAACTTTAGAATTAGTCTAGCCCAAATCCTCTCCACAATCCCAAATAAATATACCGGCAAGACAATACCCGTCTACAACTTCCGCTTCAACGAGATTCTAGTCCCAGTTCGTCCAGAGCTCGGCACTTTCCATACCAGTGATCTTGCATTCGTTTTCCAAACAACATCAATGTGGTCACCAGATTCAGCACCAGATCTCACAGCTCAATCTTGGGGGAAACGATGGATCCAGCTATTCAATACCGGAGTTCCAGGAGATCATTGGCCAACATTCAATAAAGATACTCAGTACCGTGCTGTTGTTGGCCCTAATGGAAGATTTGAGATCGAGAGTGTTAAAGATGCTTTTAATGCTAGGCAGCTTGCTTGGTGGCATGAGACTATCTTAAAGGGTAGTCATAAGGCAATTCGAATTATGGCTAAACCTGGGGATGTCCTCAAAGCTGGGTTGGGGGAGACAATGGACAATATGCCTTGAGATTTGTCAACTATGGCCAGTACCCGGGCAATGTCTAGAAAGCTGTTGAATCTGCTTGATTTACTCACTCAGTATTCCTTGGGGGCGGGGCTGCTAGTCCATAATTTCGTATCGATACGTCCACTGTTGCAGAGTGGTCGACAAGTAAAGCGTAATATATTCTCGCTTTTATTATTCTTTCAAGTAGCTCCGTATAGAACTATCAATAATAATCGTCTATTCTTGTCTCTACTTATATAATTAAGACTATCTCCAAAAAAAATCAGACGGTTTCTCACTACTTCAGCCAAATAACGGTGGCGTCAAATTTGAAGATACATGAGTTTCCAAAGCCGCCACTTGAAACCTAAAATGCCTCCTATTGGCCCCGATCAGGCAAGTGTAAGTTACATCAAACCCTGTGCAGATCACGGATCGCGGAGCTGCGAACACCCAAGCAAGAACTAGAACAGTCTAATTGGCTACAGGCTATCGGCTTGAGACGATACCGAGCGTCATATTGACAGCCACGCCGCTATCATTGTTCAAAGCATCTGTCCTCAGAATGTTTGCCAGAAATCAAGCTTATTTTCTTCTCTATGAAGTGACAATACCATCTATGATACTACCTCAGTATGGCGCATGAACAACTCTCTGTCCTGATCGCTACGGCGATTGCTTTGCTCGTTGCGGCTGTATACAGACGGAGCAACTCTGCGACAGTCGATCCCCAAACCGATGCTGCGAAACGACTACCATGGGTTGGTGTGAAAGATGTTATATTATCTGGTCTGCGCGGACGGATTGCGAGTATGACGAATCTAATTGATCTCATGAAGGATGGCTACAAAGTAAGCTACGCTGGCATTTCCCCATATCCTTCCCTTCCCTTCCCCAAGCCCGACATCTAGCTGACCTTTGCGCCAAGTATTCGAGCAATGGCGACAGCTTCGTTCTGCCCGGACTCTTCGATCCACACGCAGTCATTATTCCTTCCTCAGAGATAAAATGGATGGTCGATCAACCAGACGAAGTTTTGAGTGCGGGGGCGATGCAGCGAGAATCCCTCCAGGCAGATTATACGTTCCTCGATCCCGAAATGGTACGACACCCATTACACGAGAAAGCGGTCCGTAAGGAGCTCACGAGGACACTTGGGACGCTGATACCCGAAATCTATGACGAACTGTCTTTCGGCATTGATGAATATTGGGGCAATGATACGGAAGGGTGGAAAGAGATTAATGTATTTCAAAATATGACCAAGATTATTTCCAGGGCTAGCAATCGCATGTTTGTCGGCTTGCCTCTCTGTAAGGCCAATTCTTTGCTCGGAAATTGTAGTGTAACGAGGCTTTGCTGACTCGCACAGGTCGCAATGACGAATACCTCGAGAACTGCGAGAAATTCGCAGGAGATATTCCTCTCACAGCTTTGGTTTTCAAGCTGTTCCCAAGTTTCTTGAGACCATTGTTCTCATGGTTGATTCTAATACCTACCAAACGCCACTTCAACAGAGCGGCCAAACACCTGGTCCCACTAATCAGACAGCGCTTGGAAGATTACAGAAAAGGAATATCTTCGAACGACTTCACTGGTTGGCACATAAGCAAATTAGAAGGAGAGAAAGAATCGGAAAAGAGGCCTGAGACAATTGCCAATAGACTGTTGCTGCTCAACTTTGCTGCGATACACACCTCGACTTTCGGAGCAACAGGTATGTTGTTCGACGTATTTTCCACGCCTCCTGAGGATAGAATTGTAGAAAGTCTGCGCGAAGAGATCCAGGAAGTTCTTGCAGAGTATAACGGCAAGTTCACTAAAGAAGGATTGGCCAAGTTGGTGAAGCTTGATAGTGCTATCAGAGAGAGCATGCGAATGTCTCCAGTCATGATGAAGGGAATGGAGCGAATGGTTACAGCTCCCGAAGGTGTAACAATGAACAACGGGATGCATCTACCTCAAGGAGCCCTCATGGCATCGACAGTCTGGATGATACATCATGATGATCGCTTTTACCCCAATGCCATGACCTATGATGCTTTCCGCTTTTCTCGAGCCCGGGAGGAAACCACCACTTTGGACGGCAAGAATCTCTCGATTGTCACAACGTCACCTTCTTTCTTGCCATTCGGCCATGGAAAGCATGCATGCCCAGGACGTTTCTTTGCGGCCGCTGAGTTGAAGCTGATGCTTGCGTATATCATCATGAATTACGATGTCAAGCCGATGGCCATAAGACCTCCAAATTCGTTCATGGGGCCAGCGGTATTACCGCCCATGGACGTGTCCATCTCGGTTAGGAGAAGGAAGATTGTAAACTAGATGTAAAACATTAATGATACTTAACGATGCAATGAGTCTTCTCTTTCACAAACGTTTAAATCAGCGACCCAGATCAAGTGATTTACTCAAACTAAGCAAGTCAGTTAAACTAGTTGAATTACTACGCATAAATGTTCTCCTCTTAGATATAGTTACATAGCAGTGACTGCATTCGACAGAACATTTCTTAATTTAAGAACGCCCTTGAACTCCCTCGTTCCCGTGTATATTCCAACTCTCAATCCTTAAAGCAGAAACTCCAAATAAGCCAGTCCTCAAACACTACACATTCCCTCCCAACCCAAACGCCTCAATATAACACAACCACTGCCTCATCGTCTCTTGACCCCATCAACAACGGTCTTCTCCCGATCATTCGCCTCGACCGCAACCCCATGTCTATCACCCTGAACCCCCGAATTCTCAAACCCACTCATAGGACTCAACGGGCTCAACAAAGGCTGTTCACCCAATCTCCTCTCAACACCAACAATAACCTCCTGACTTCCATCTCCTATCCCTTTCCCCTCCACCTCCCTATCCCCATCCTCAATCAGCGACCAAGCCAAATAATCCCTCCTAACCTCCACATAATCATAAGCAAACTCGCCCAACTGATCATCATCCATACCCAACAACTCAGCCTCCTCAGACGCCCTCAACTTCAATCCCGGAATCATATTAACCACAAAGGCTATCCCGGCCGATACCGTAAATGCGTAGAATGTACAGGCTACTATGTAGGCTACTTGGATATACAATTGTTTGAAATTGTGATTTAGGAAGCCTCCGGTTATTATGCCGGTTGAGACTCCGTCGAGGCCTATTATGTAGTCTGCTGCGAAGAGGCCGTTGAATGTTAGGCCGATTATTCCTGGGATGCTGTGTTCGGCTAGGTTGTCCATTGAGTCGTCGATTTTGAGGAGGTATTTTACTAGGAGGGGAAGGGGGGTTAGTTGGGTTTTGAATGGTGGTGAAGAGTTGATTGAGAGTGGTGGTTGCTGAGTTGGTTGATTTTGAATCGCTGCTTAGCGAGTGAGTGAAGTTTAGGAATGTTACTGGTACTAATGCCACAATGAGTAGAAGTAGGAGGGTAATAGAAGATGGAAAGAAATTAAAGAACAAGCTACTAAGCTTGCGCCTCCTCTTTCCTCTCTCTCCTACAATCGGAAAATACATAACACTTAACAGAAAACACAAAATAAAACACGAAAGGAAAGTAAAGAAAACGTACTCTTAGTAGCATAATTAGCTAGAACACCCGTCACCACCCCCAAAATCACACTCGCCCAAGGTGGAATAAATCCACTAGCTGGTGTAGCAGCCACTAATCCTGAGATAGTTCCCGAACACCAACCTACCATGCTCCACTTTCTACTGAGTCTCCAATCCAATATACACCAGGTTGCTGCGGCGAACATGGCTGTTAGACAACTATTCCAGACGGCCATTACAGCTCTGAGATTTGCTCCAAAGGCTGAGCCTCCATTGAATCCTATAAACATAAAGTCAGTTTCCTTGCTCTTAACAATGCAGAGAATACTTGAGAATAACATACCCAACCAACCAAACCACAACAGAACCGTTCCCAGCGTAACAAGAGAAACATTATGCGGTCTAAAATTAATCATCATTCTCTGTTGTCTGCGTCCTAAAACCATCGAGTATGCCAAAGCCGAAATACCAGAAGTGATTTCTACAGGTCCTCCGCCTGCGTAATCTAGAACTCCGTATTTGAATGCCCAGCCGTTTATGTTCCAGACCCAACATGCTATTGGACAGTATACTAGTGTTGCCCACATGAATATGAAGACCATTGCTGGGATTAGGCGGCCTCTTTCTGCGACGGCTCCTACCACTATTGCGGCTGTTACGGCGCAGAATTGCATCTGTGTGGTGAGGAGATTATTAGTTTTGGATTAGGTTTATAGGAAAGTTTGGTTTGTGGAGTTGAGTCGGTTGGGGACGAGAAATGAAAACTCACTTGATAAAAAGAATACAACAATTCAGGAATCAACGGACTTCCTGGTGATGGTTCTCCAAGAACATCTATCAACCCAAAATGGGCAAGATTCCCAATAAATCCACTTGTACCAGTTGATGAAAAAGCGAGAGAATATCCCCACAGATACCATTGGAAAGTAATGATTGTCGATGCTCCCATACAGGCCCATATCATTGAGAGAGCTGATTTGCGGCGTGCTAGTCCTGAGTAGAGAAATCCGATTCCGGGTACCATTATTAGGACCATACATGATGCGACTATTATGAAGGCTTGGTCGCCGGATTGGTACCATTGGTTTAGGTTTGTTGTTGCTGTTTGGTGTGGGTTTTGTTAGTTGACTATTATTCTATGTATGTGTGTGTGTGTGTGTGTGGAAGTCGAGTAAGCATAGTGCGTACCTGAGTCTCCCCCATTTGGAAGTGTGCCGTTGAAGACAGTTGGCGCTCCTACGAAGGCGTACGACATAATGTCCCCTTTGAAAGAATATTGTATGGCGACGTTATTCTGTCTTCTATCTTACAAACCTGTACCTGTACCTGTACCTATACGGGCACTCGCCTGCTTCTTGCAGGAAGTCAATTCGAGTCGAGTTGAGTCGAATTCGTGCAACGACCTCCTAGGAGGTGCACGGCAGGTGGTTAAGTTGTAATATAGTACTATAGTACGCTGATGTATTGTAGTTGAGTAGGACCGATGTTGCCTATGTACTTCAAACTCGGAAGGCTTCACAGTCTTATCTTTGGCGATTGATCACCCCAGGCTTGGTACTGTAAAGTGTAGATGCTGGGGATGATCCTGGGGTATTAAAGGTGAGAGGACCGCGGTCTTTCCGGTTATTTGAAGGTGTTCAGGCACTCAGCAGGGAAGGGGGGGAAAGGCAAGTTATGAAATGGATGGGATGAATTGAAGTGAACATCATCAGGAGCGAGAGGAGATATATCCCTCGTCAAAAGTTCTAGAGCATCATTTTGAGAGCAGAGATTTTCGGTTCGGGGGTTCCGTGGGGGTAAACATGAAGGGAAAAGAAAGTACAGTACAAACAGGGCTGACTACTGCGGAAAAAAGAACTGCTTATCAGGAAATCCATAATGAAACTGTGCTTATACTCATCCGATATAGCAGTATATATCCGTACCTGTCCTTGTTATATGTGGTGCTGTTATGGTGGAATATTCTTCATGGAGGAAAGGCTAACTGGGGTCACCTTACCATGGTCATGGTAGCAAGGACAAGCTGCCGATCTTCCGCCCCGTCCCGCTGGAAATGCAATCTTGCATCTTACTTTCCGAGGGAGCCTCTGGCTCCATTCTTAAATATGATTGCACACTGAATATTTTGATCGAATGCCAGATTTCCTCTGCTCATCAGATATGGTTTATGAAGATGGTAAAAAGGATACTTGTTGTAACAATTTACGGTTTTTCGGATGCTTATCAGTGTCTTAATGAGGTTTGTCATCAAGGTAGAATTGCTGACAGCCAATGGACTCCATGAGAACAACTCGATGCATGACATATGGCAATGCCGTACAACTTGGTTCCCTGTGTTTTTACTGACGTTGATAACCTCCACACAATGCTCAGCTTGGAAGTTCCTGAAAAGGACATCATTGAAACAACCTTATTTGAGATAGGCCGGACTGAGAGTTTACTTGATTGGTGGATGTTACTTGTGACATCCCCTGTTAGATAATTGGAAGTGATGAACTGGTTGAAATGGCCTCAAGTTTAAACAGCAATATTGAAATAGCCTGTGGCAAGTATGGCACTTGAAGGAGAACGAGGGATGAGGTCAGGTAACAAACGAATCATGAACGGTTATCTCATACTTCCATACATAGAACTATATCTTGGAAAAGGCTCAAACAACTTGGAATGATGCTACCTTTTAGCACATGAATATACCCTCCAAGATGAAGCCAGCTAGACTCACACTCCCAGTCTCACACCATAACTCTTCAAAAGACAGCACTACAAACTGCTTTTGATCTGTAGATAATAATAGCACCAAAAAAGCCAAGCAGCCAAGTACAAAAAGCATTAAAAAGTACTTCAAGGGCCTTCCTCGTCTTGAAATTGAATCCAAGAAAACTTCAAAGATAACGATTTCAGAAGTTCTCAAAGAGGAATGGTCTTATCATGATGTAGAAGAGCCAATCAGATGGAGCGGTTTGACTGTTTGGAGCTTGTCAGACGATGGTGTTTTGCTTTTTCTTCTGTCTGTGGGAATTTTCAGCTTTTGGAGTTTAAAATGCATTTCCGCGCTCTGCTTTTACCATCATTGGTTGGGCTTTGCATCTGGACGAATTGAATACCCAATCTCTTTAGTCTTCGATGGCTGTTGCTGTCGTGTTGGTGTGTTCAGAAATGTAGATGTGATGGTTGGCTTCAAGGAACAACCTGCAACGTTGAAATGTGTCAATCACAAGATTGTGCTTGGATAATTTTAGGTATTGCGTTTATCAAGTTTCATGGACTCTTAGGTGAGATGACATGATAAATAGTGTCTATATAATGTTATTGGCACACTGGGGCCTCTCCCTCCCTCCATAATTAAACCTCTTGCTCATAACTCAACACACATTAACTTACTCATAAATAAAGAAGAGAAAATTGTGCATGTACTTATATTGTCATTAACTACACTCCTAATAATAAAGAATTTTTATGACTTACGAGTAATTGAGTCGTCAAATTGGGCTGAGTCGCTAAGCTGATTTGAGTTGCCTAAAGAATCTGACTTTCCTGTTACAACTTTAAACAGCATCCCCTAAAGAGAATTTTCATCTATATAGGTATATCTGTACTTAATCAATGGTTTGCTTTTCATCATAGTATGAGGCTATACAGAGTAATTTGCTAAGGAGTTCTTACTTATTTAGTGAACTAGTGCTTTTTTAAGTGGCCGACTTGTTTCCTGTCACACTAGTAATAATGATAGCGACAAGAACCGACAAGAACTAACCAAGGAGAACTGGACGATCAAGGTTGAAGCTCTACCGCTATAACCACTTGAACATCGTATCCTTAGAGTCCGGGCACCATTTCTAGAGTGGAAGTTTCCTGCCAGAGGTCCTCCCTGGAATTTATTAACTTAGCGACTCAACCTAATTTGACGATTCAAAGCAATTTAGCGGCTCAAACCAACTGAGCGACTCAGGCCAACTAGGCGACTTAACCAACTTTAACGACTCAAGCCGACTTGACGACTCAAATCAACTGAGCGACTCAACCCAATTTAATCCAAAAGAGATCATTTAATTTCAACATGGGAGAGATATTTATATACAACCAATAACCTAGACAAAGATACCAATTCACTTTATCCTCCAACTATTTAATTTTACTTTTAGAGTGATTTCCAAACAGGATATAATATTGTTTTTATAAGAAATATCAATTCTACTTATACAATGACAAGCACAATTTTCTTGACAACAATAAAAGTTAACAAGACTTTAAGTTAAATTTAGGTTTTAGAGGATTAAATAACTACTATAGTAGATTATATATATACATATTTAGCTGTAAAGGACCATTCTGTTTTTTACTAAAGAGGTTGTATAGTGTATCCTGTCTATAACTTACTTTTTCTTATATACTTAGCATTAAGTAACAATACAGATATAGGTAGTATTACAACTACTTAGAAAAGTGTTCCTATCTCTGAATTTCCAAAGAGGTTTAAGCATCCTAGTTTGTGGCTGCGTCTTTCTATATGGCAGGACATGCTGTTAGTTCTATTCAGTTGTAGCCCATGTTGTCTTTGAATATCAGTTCAGATGCCATACAATTATACTAGACAAGAGAGGTGGTAAATTCAAATACGAGACGTCTTCTCTTATTCTCTTGGGTAGAGTATGGATTGACTGGTAGCTTAGAGCTTTAAACCGCTGTGGTACTACTATATAGACTGATTCGAAGTGTGTTTGAGATATAAATAGAATTGATGTACATACTCCGTACTACATTCCAGGCAAGTATGTAGAAGATACAAATAGATAAGAGCCAAGGAAATCCAACCGATAGCTACGAAAGAAAGAAAATCTCCTTCCCGATAACCAAGAAAACTCCCAAAGCGCCCTATTCCTACAGTAACCGCTGATATTAAACTTCTACAGGGTCTCCGCAATCACTTAACCAAGAGCCGGGTTGGTGGCGCAGAAATCGAAGTTGCCCTGCTGGAAGTTGTTCCCCCAGTACGGCGGGAAGGGAATCGCCTTTCCGCTGGCACCCTGCACAGCAAACGTGGTAACAAAAACCAACAACTCTGTGCCTCCACTAATAGCCGCGGCAAGGATGTAATTGTACTTTAGGAACCACTCTGGATACCGCTTACGAACGTAAAACTGAACAAAGAAGCCGATAGCGAAGAAGGCCAATACAGAGGAGTTAATGCCAACAGAGAGGTATCCGATGAACCAGCAGATGACGGGGGTAACTATATAGTCAAGACCGCGATTAGGGAACTTGCGGTGGAGGAAGTAGAAGGGAAGTGGGACAAAGAAGCCAAGTGGCAATGCCAGGACGATCCATTGGTAGGTTCGGCCGATGCTGAACATGAATTTTGAAAGGGCTCCAAATGCGATGGCCTGTTCAATCTTAGTATTAGGAATCTTAGAGGATGAGATACGGGTTCTTACATTAGAATTAAAGGACTGAATTACTTGGCCCGACCATATGTTTGTGCCTTGAATTGAAAGCAAGATCTCGCGTTGATTTGTTGTTATGGAGCTCATCAAAGCATAGTTGATAATGGCTCCGAGAATCGTTCCTATTACCTGCACAGTGAAGGTGCACTTTGGACTCAGCTTGCCATACTGCCCCAGCTTCAGATTTTGGACGAGGCCAAGAGCTTGTGCTTGGGCATTTGCTCCAAAAAGAACGAAATACATATTTGCCACCGGTTTGCCAGGGTGGAGATAGCCACCAATCAATTGAATGACGCTTGTGATGGGTACATTGAAACCGATAAGACCTGCCATGGCTCCGAAGAACAGTGTGCTGAGGAAAGACAATGTACAGGCGATGAAGAATCCCCACCACGGGAGAGTTGATTTGAGGAGGTATATGCAGGCAAGCCCGATAACCACCGAAAGCAGTCCAGTGAGGCTATACCAGTATGATGGTACTTCAGCGTAGGCCAGCATCTGTTGATAATGAGGATCCAAATCCTTCGTCTCTTGAGTCGGCTCGGTAGACTTCATCCATGACCTAGGATTTGAAATACGCGCTTTGATATTTGACCATTTGGGCATGCTAAAGGCATCTTTGATAGCCTCATAATTGAATAGGAGTATATGGACAATAGTTGCCGTGATGCCAAGGTTTGTGGTGAGCAGGTATGACGCGTTGGTGGCGGAGAAGAAAGGAAGGCCTGCTATTTGAAGGAGTGTTTCATCGAGCTCATTGTTAACATCCAAAATTGATGATTGATTGTAGACGGCGAAAAGTGTCGAATTTGAGGTTTGGGAGAAGAGTTGCTGAGATAGAAAGGGGAAATCTTGTGCCCGCCATACGTTCCCGTAGTATAATGAGACAAACAGAATCATGCAGACGATAAAGCCGATGAACATATTGCTGAGCGTAACCAGTGGAAGGAAAAAGGACGATGTTGTAATGTACTGCCAATCGAAGCTGAGCGACAGTAATCCCAGCCCCTCGTTTCCGCTCGTGCCTCCAAAAATATTTGTAAAGACTAAGCTTTTTCTGTTCGCAAGACAAAATATACTAATTCCAGTGAGGGCAGCTAAAGAACAGAGAAATTAGCGAGTGATCTGGCAAGCATACGCCGGAAGCACTGGGGACATGCAGGTGGTTTACTTACGCATGACATATTGAGGAAATAGTTCCCACACCGCCACAACGAAAAAGACAATCCAGAAGAAATTGAACTTCTTTTTCATTTCCGTCTTGTCTCTGTGTAACGTCTCGATCAATGAGTTGAGCGGGAGGATACTTGGCCACAACATCTTTGTGGGATACACAAGACTCTTTCGTAGGACTCCAGCCATTCCATAGCCTAAGAGCTGAGAGGAAAGAAGAAGAAGTATAGCCACGATAGGATTCGGCACGACGTTGTAATACAACTTTTGGGTCGCAAGAACTTCGGTAGCGTAAGCCGCACCTGAAGCCGAACCGGACATGACAACGATCGCTAGATGTTCTTTTGAATTGAAAGGATGTGGGTTAAACCACCGACCAATTACACCAGTGGTCGGTATAATCATCGACATGGCATTTCCAGCGACGTAGCTAAGTACCGTCAAGAAGATAATGGACACAGATACAGACTGCGGCTTGAACAAGAATATGGTCGCCAAGGCAGAACCGAATGAAGCCAATCCAATCCCTATGTAAAGTTAGAGAAAGAGACATACGCTAAGTGAAATAAGTCATACCAAGAAAAAACATTCTAAAGGTCCACGGATTTAATGTTGGATCATCGTCGACATGCAAGGCCTTGAGAGCGATCGTCTCCATGTTGGCCTCTACAGGCTTTCGTTTACCTTCGACATCTTGAGACTCGTACCGGACGAGGTTGTTGATCGATTCGATTTCACTGTCGCTTCCCTGGCGCTCCTTCGTGTCCTCGTAGATTGCCTTCTCATTCATTCTGTCGGTATCGGTGGACGACGTCCTCGCAATATCAATCCCCATACCCTCCTTCACATAATCGTCGTCTGGAAAGACAACACCTGCCATAATTGGTCGCCACGCTGGAATTGAGAAAGGACGTTCTTTGGAAGCCATGGCAATTATTGGAGTATTCTCCGCCTTAAGTACTAAAACAACATACAAGAGAGGGACAACGAAAGAAATGACCACAGGTCGTGAGTGCAAGAAAGGTATGCTCAATGAGAGAGTTGATAACGAAAGGACAATAATGCCTGGGATGGTGATACTCGATATAGAGAGGGGATGATCAACAACACGGTCAACTCAACCCAGGGAGTTGGAAATGCCGTGCACTCTGCTGTGCTCGTGGACTACTGCGAGACGGCATGGACTGTGCGGACATGATTGTGAGGCAAAATCAAGGATCACATCCCATTAACAGAGGAACAATAACAGTTCATTGGCAATGACGCTCAAATAGCATCGAATTGCCTTATCGTGGGTGAGGCCATCGCGACAGATATAAAACACCTCAGGACAATGCACTCCGGGGATATATGGGAAAATAAGCTTAGAATGATCTGCACCATACCGCTTTGATCTGAAATCTGAACCTGAACCCGAACCTGAACCTGAACCTGAACTCTCTTTCGAGAAGGCCATGATCAGTCTGGCGGTCTGTGGAGAGGGCTGCCATGGCTGCGGGTGGTGATAGATCCGATCTCGAGGGCCGTTTACCGGCATTCATTTTCGTTGATTGTTTTGTCGCATTCCTCATGTTAAAACACTGCCAAGTTTTGAGGGGCGTAGGAACCACTGGGGCTGGCCAGTTGGATGCCAAAGATAAGAAGAATACTGTAGAGGGCTCGTAAAGAAAGCACGAGTCCGATAATGGTGTTGCGAAACAACCTGGAAATTCCGAGAGGAGAGTCGTTGGAGACGAGTGTGGTGGCTGACTAAGCAGATATCACTCGTCTGGTGCGTGCTCGGATGCTCCGCTCCTAACACAACAGCTCAATGTTCCTCATTACTGTCATCTACGACGATATGGTAGGAACAGCTGAGCACAATGCCATTCTTTCGGATCAAACGATACATCCATTATGGTGCTAGCCCTATCTATTGTGCGGCCGTGGTTGCAAATGCTTTTGGCCCAATTGAAGCCAGACTTCCCAAATGCCATTCCTTACTTGGTGCGCATATGCTAACACCGCAGGGCTGGCTATTCGACCTAGACTTCTCTATCATTACTCCTCTTTGAATACACTTCTGGCGTGTAGGCTTTGGCGCAGCAGCTGGTTCATTACCAACAACAGCGAAGACTGCTACGATACGCGAACTCTGGTTGGTACAAGGGTCGCTACACATCAGAATATTACCCATGTGTCCTTCCAGAGAAACAATACTATAGGCCATTGCTCTCGGTTCCAGGAACTGCGAAGGTGTCTGTGTTGTGGTCGCGTCTGGGATAAATCTACGGGCTGCCCATTACACTCCTTGACCCCTTTCTCTACCACCTGGCACCTGTAGCATCTCAACAGCCGAGCCCCGAAAATATTGAGTTCAAATCTCGCAGTTTCACGGTCAAAGTCAGATGAATACCACACATGCGGTTCTTGATTGGGAGAGACACATCATATTCTGAGGCAGTGCCAAGGAAGTTTCGATCGACTCAAATTGCATTCAGATGATCATGAAGGGAACAAAACATTGAGGTCGTTTGCTGTCTCTGAGCATAGGACCCTTTAGTCTTTTCATGCCCCTCCTGTGTACCTTTTCAACTAGAGAGGTATGCGTCTCTCACCTCTAGCAAGAGGACGTGAGATTTTTTTTCTAATAGGGGTTTTCGCAGATCAAGAGCCCAATTACAAACTTGAGTTTTGAGCAGTTGAGAATTCATAACTCGTCTCCAACTCTCAATTGATGGGTCTGCCACTACCTCATGGAACGTAATTAACGACACCATTAACGAAAGGGAACTTGAAAATGACCCAATCCAATCTTGAACTTCGTGATGAGGCAAATCTACCACACGTGTTCGGCGACTTGCTGAATAGACTCACGTGCTAGCTCCATAATACTCAAAGTCTCTGAGCTAGCATCTCCTCATTTCCGATCAAATCTTTCTCGTTTCCTCTACTCACTCTCTGTCAGAAGCATATAAAATCCCGAAATTTCGCTTTTCCTTAGAAAAAGTAACTCTACAACTACCTCTAAATGCACCTTCTCACTCGCCAACCATATTAAGAGGATCGTGGGACTGTTCCTGAAAAGTTGTCAATGCTATCGGATCCAGGTACATTTCGCCGACATCGACTGTTTTACGATCTCACCCTCTTCCCGCACAACAAGATCATTTTCTCCTGTTGGGAAGATCTCATCTGACAGATGTGACCGAGATTGGTTACTTGACATTTTAGGCATTGATCGTTTGGGCGCAGTTGGTGAGTAGGCCGTTTTGGAGTTATGTTGATCGTGCAGAACTGTTAAAAATACGTTAAGGTTTGATGCGGTGATTGTTTATTTATATGCACTTGACTAAGTGTTCGCTAAAGCGAATAGGTATAGTAGTTGAATGACAACCCCTATTCCAACACACACTATTCCTCAGATGTGAAAGGCAGTCATGTCAAGTAACTCCTTCGTTCTATCTAGGTTAGAGGCTAGAGTAAGCCAAGTTTATGGTTCTTCGTCGCCCACGTGCTTCAACTTCAAGCATGTGAATACTTGGGTCGATGAACAGCGACCCCCTCCCATGAAAATTGGCTGGGCGCTTAGGCCACAGGGACGTGCACTAAGGTATCGATCAAACAGAATAGTTCTGGCCAGTAAACTTCTTTTAATTGCCTCTTAGACGCGTTAAGCGATTGTAAACGAGCAGAGTGCTGAATCTCTACTGAGCTAGCCAATATTCATAGGAGGGGATACTTGATCTCCATCGCCCTTTGAAGATCGATCTCTCCTTTGTTTTTTTAAAAAAAATATAAAAAAACCTATCGCATGAGCGGCTAAGATACGCCACTTTGTGCCTTCTGCTTAGTACTTCCAATGGCTGTGTGAAGATTATTGCGCCACTGTGAGAGTATCAAACAAAGTCCATTTATGGAAGAGAACTTGCCACAAGTCCCTATCCTCTAAAAGGGGCTCTGAAGGGACATCGCTCCCCCTATAACTTAGCAAGTCATAGCAACAGGTCGCCAACGCGAGAAGTAACTGGTTCGAAACTCGAAGCCACAAGTAGCAAGCGCCGCGTAATAGCCTACTTATAAAGGTCTGGACAGTCGTCTCCTCACGTAAGCGCATTGACTCCTGTGGGCTGACAGCCCTACGGGAAGCTTTTATGCTCATATGGAAAGTTAAGGGGAACCATAAGGGTTATATATAGAGAGTTAAGTTTATGGATTTTCTAGGTTCTATGGCAGATCTTCCTCTTCTGAGTATTCAAAAATCTTCTATTGTGAAATTCAAGTCGTACTTCTTTTCATTATTCTCAATAGTTTGGTAACTGGACTGATCCACCACCTTTTCAACCCACCTAAACCCCAACAACGAGACATTACTAGTAGAAGCAAAAATGGGTTCCATCATCCCACCAGATCACGTTTCTCCTATCATAATCGTTGGTGGAGGACCAGAGGGAATGCTGATAGCAATTGCGCTTGCTCGTTTCGGAGTTGACTGTGTACTGGCCGAGCAAGATATCGAGTCGACCAAATGGCCAAAGTCGGACTTCATTAATTGTCGAACGATGGAGATCTTTAGAATGATGGGACTTTCTAGTGAGCTGAGGGCACAAGAGGGTGTTGTTGATTCAGATGAGTCGATGGACAGTATATTTTATACTGGTTGTGGGGTTGGGGGTAAGGTTTTGACAAGATGGGTATGTTATAGTAATTCCTTGTGCCCGAGCGTGTAATGAATTTGGACCGTGGTCGAATACTATTGGATTTTCCACACAAGTACTGACCGAGTATAGGACCTCCCTTCAGTAGACGAATGGAGAGCCAGTATTGCAGAGAATAACGACGGCACACAGCCTGCTGAGCCCGGCCAAAGATGCTCTCAAATAGCATTTGAAGCATGGCTAAAGAGGAAGTGCCTCTCATTACCATCCATCACTTTTCAAACCGGATGGAAATATATCTCTCATGAAGACAGCCCGGATGGTGTGACAGCTACTTTTGTCGATGACGACTGGGAGCAACGAGTTGTGCATAGCAAGTACCTAATCGGTGCTGATGGAGCTGGGAGTCGAGTGCGGAAAAGTGCTGGAATCAAGATGCTAGGCGGGCCTTCGTATGTCTCATCCAACCAAAACCAATTCCATGGACAACCTACTGACTGAGGTAGACCCGTTGCACTATTCCTAGTACACTTCCGGTCCCAAGAATTAGCTAATAAGCTCCCTTTGGGCAAATTCTATCAGATGTTTCCGCCATTTGGAGGATTCATTGTCGACCAAGATACCAAGGGAACGTTCACAGCTCACAAAGCGCTTGACAGCGTTGATCAAGATATATCAAAGATTGATCCATTCGAGTGGGTCTATGAAGCTTTTGGAGGAGCCGGTGCGCCTTATCGTTTCAAGATCGATGAGATTATCACGACGAGCTCGTGGCGTCCTAACTTCAGTATTGCGGACCGGTACATTTCAGAAGAGGGCCGAGTTTTCCTTACTGGTGACGCAGCTCACTGCATTCCTCCCAATGGCGGCTATGGAATAAACAGCGGAGTCGAAGACGGTGTTGCCATTGCCTGGCGTTTAGCAGCTGTCGTCAAAGGCTATGGCGGTCCCCATCTCCTTCGATCTTACGAACTTGAACAGCGACCAATCATGTTACAGAGACTTGCACACTGTAGTCGCCATATGGAAGCCCATATGCTTCGCTACCAATTGTATGAGGAAAAAGGTCCCGAGATAATGATGGCAGTTTCGAACGACGGAAAAGAGTTGCGAAATAAGATTGCAAAAAATCTCGACGCTTCGGGTTCCGAATTCCTTGACAGAGGTATTGAGCTTGATGCTAGATACAAGTCTCCTGTCTTGTTCTTGGGTAAAGATACAGAGCCAGAGTGGGACGCAAGACGATATACGCCTTCTACGTACCCTGGTTCTCGCGCACCGCATGTTTTCCTCAAAGACGGCAAGACGAGTATTCTAGATCGGCTCGGCAAGGAGTGGTCTTTGGTCGTCCTCCACAACGGAGAGAGCGTCTCGAGATTCATCGATACTGCAGCCACATTGAAAATCCCATTAACAGTTATCGAACTTAGTGGCGAGAACCACGCTCGCAAAATCTGGGGTTATAATTTTGTGCTTGTGAGAGCAGATGGTCATGTTGCGTGGCGAGCGAACGAGGTGCCGTCTGATGTCAAGGCGATTCTACAGGTTGTTACTGGACATAAGACCTGTGAGAGATTTGTGAAGAAGGCCATCCATGAGAATATGCTAGAATTACAGAATCTGAACTTGGGTGACGCAGAAGATGAATATGTGGATTTGGGGAAACAGAGGGTGCTAACGACGGTATGAATTTCATGCGGCTTCTTAACTAGCTATTTATGTATATACTTCTCAAGCGAGTCAACGGTATGGCGCACAGATAAAATTCTGGAAATAAGATTGTTCGGATATAGAAACAAAGAATATTACTCTTGGCTATTTCCCTTATACAAGTCCTAGATAAGTTGAGTTGAGATTAGGAATCTTACGAGGATGAGAAGTACATAGCATCCATCAGTTTATCGTCTTTGCGTCTCTCATCATAATCTTCTCAACCTCAATCACCTCACCACCATATGGTTTCGTATCGACCGACATCTCGTCGATTGCTTTCCACCCATGCTTCAAATAGAGACCTAAACCCTTGGCCGAAGATTCAAGATAGGCAGTCTTCCCTTCACTATCCACCCTTTCAAGAACATGTCTTAACAACATACCACCAAGGCCTTTCCTTTGTTGATTCGGGTCAACAGCTAACATATCGAGGACTATCAAACCGTCAATCAATCAATACAAAACTTCTAACATAGCTAAAAGAAAAAGTAGGGATTCTCCAAAAAAAAAAGGACAAACATTACTTACCATAACAAGAACTATGATCAACATACTTCCTCCGATACCCAAATAACTTCGTAAAGAAATCCAAAAACAAAACCTTATTCATACCAGTCGGTAAAGGTTCCTCCCCAGTCATAATATCAACTCCCCTCCCAGCAACCTCCTCTTCCTTAGTCAAAGAATACGGAAAATACCATCTCGCATAAGCTAATATCTTCCTATAAATCGCCCGTCAAAAAAGAACGTCAAAAGTAAACAAAAATTATCCAAACAAAAATCGCGTGAAAAGAAATCAGGAAATCAGGAAAAAACATACGAATCTCCAGCTTCTTCTTCATTCTCAACTACAAAGCTTTTACGACCAGGTAAATCCCACTCTTCCTCAAACATATTTCTCCTCCATAGATAATTCTCAGAGGTTTTCGTATCCGCGTTCATTAGACGGAAGATTGGATCTGAAGAGAATGCATCTTCGCAGATTTGTGCTATGCTTGGTATATCTGCTCGTGTTGCCGGTCGGACTTTGAAGAAGGGGGAGGACATTTTATAGGAGAGGTTTCTGTGGTGGTGTACTTTGTTTGAGTTTAGGATTCGAATTAGTGGTGATTTAGTCATGGATTGTATTTATCTTTTGGGGGGGATTTTGTTGTTGTTGTTGTTGGGATGGGATGTGTTGATAAGGGAGTAAGGTAGTGTTGCCTATTTTATGATACGGAGTCGGAGTATGATTGTAATTCGGAATGTAGGGTTCCGTTTCGGAAGTTCCGTCGGCTTCGGGAAATATTTGTTCGCTTGGAAAGGGGGTTTAGACGAGGACGAGCTCTACGAAAAAACAGGCCGACTTAAGGCATATTATTTACACATTATTTGTCAAGTTTTTATTTAGTTTTATAAATAAAACAGACCAAGGGACGGTTAAGTATATTTGTAATAGTCGTACAGAAATAATTTATATTTTTAAGGTAAATAGGAGGGCAAGTCATAAAGTATTAAATGAAGATTTGGTGTTGGGGGTCGTGCCTCAAATCGGCTTGGTTTTTTTTCGTATACGTAGAGGACGAGATCTCGTTTTCGAGGTTGATTGTGTCGAAAGTACTTATGTATTGATAATTGCTTAGGGAAAATGTGTAGAATATGTTACCTTTACTTGAACTGTCGCACAGAGGTACTGATCTTAATGATGATCGAGTAGTCAGTCCTACACCTTAATTACTAGTTCGGCGAGAATTACAATTTACGGACGTAGATGGATATTAAATAAAGATGAGTACTTTGGGGTTTTGGGAAGGAGATTCTGTCTGTTATTGGGAATATGTGCACTAGAACTCTGTAAATATTATGAATCAGAAGTCTTTAAAATTAAAATTGCTCTTGTAATCCGTACACCTACCCAAACACCGCATTTTGTAATATATCTCTCGACAAAATTGGCTGTTACCTGCCAATTGTACTGAGTTCCTTGCAAAACGTCTCTTAAGTTCACTAGTTTTTTTTAAGTACGCTGAGTAGTTTCTTCTTCGTTGTAGATTTTAAAGCTTGAGCTGTCCTGTTTTGCCTTTTGGTTCAGCTGAATTGACAAGACTTAGAATATTCCGAATAACTATCTGGGTATAAGTAGCATATTTACAAGCACTAAGCTTACTAGAGATATGTACAGATGGTTAATCACCATCGTCCAAGAAGATCGTATTTAACCCGGTGCCCTCAGTGCCACCAATACTATTCCCAGCGCTAGCAGTCGTCTCCCCCGAGGATACTTCGTAAGTTGTATATTTCTACTCGCAATCCAGAAATGAGATCAGAAGTAACCCTAGGAAGTCTCGCCAATTCGTTTACGAAGGTTTCAGTGCCTCTAATAAAGGTAAGGAAGTTTTTACGATCAACGTCTCGTCGGTTATTCCTACCACGTTCCTGCCGCAAAAGGCCTTCAATTTCCTCTCTGAGCACAACAAGTGTTTCATAGAGAAAAAACACCAAAAGTTTGGTCTGTTCAAAACTAGCAATTCGACCGAGAAGTCTCTTCTTCTCATTGTCACTAATTGCCCAGAAGTTTCCACATTTGTTTGCTGTAGCATTGCTTTTTATGCTCTGCGCAAATGTATAGAAATCTCTGTCGGCCTGTGACATGTTCATTTTCCCATAAATTCCGTGGATGCTATTTGCTCTTGGATCACCCCAGTGAAGAAGAAACCTGGCAGAAGGTGTAAAGTTTTGATTTGGGGTCGATCCGCCTGATTGGTCAAGAACCAATCTAACGCCTTCCTTTAATGAATCGAAATAATGCAATTTCGACCCAAGTCTTCTCACACCAACATTCCAATAATCTCTGGATTGCACATCTTGAAGTAATTGAACTTTGAGCGGAAAAAAGATCATGTAGTTGGCAACACTTGGGGAATTAAGTACGGGCATGTACCCCACTTTATCTCGAGTTGTTGGCCAGGTTGTATTAAGCCAGCTATGGAATGATGTGTTAGTGATTTCTTTTTGTGATTTGATCAAAAAGCGAGAGGTTTCAAAGTTAGGAGGAATCAGGGATACTCACATGCCCAATTGTCCTGGTTGGTCTTTGACCATCTGGAAGGTTCTTGCTCCAAATCTGAAAGGGTTAGAGCAGAACGTTTCTATGTTCCTCGTATCGAAACTTACATATGATATTCCAGGGCTTCTCCAAGCTCACTGATTGGCTCTTCCATATAATATGGCTACTGAATGTTAGATTATTGGGACTATATCAATGCAGGAGGTCAAAAAATACCTCGCCTAGTAACCACCGATCAGGAACTTGTGCACGATCCAAATTCCGAAGGTTTTCATCAGATTGGACGTCAATTGATCTTGCACAAAAAGCAAATGCCTAAGCGCCTGAGTCAGTCTGAGAGCCTTCAAAAAATATTTGAAGGTAGTATTGAAAGGCTCACATGCATAAGTTCACTATTATCTTGAAGTTAGTATCTTCTCCATTAAGTGATTGGCAACTTCGTACTGAAATTCGCACCGCATATATCGAGGACCTTCGTACAACCTGGGAACCCCCTCATTGGCAAACCCCTTTGAAGAAAAGCTCAAGTAATGAAAACAGAGTTTGAAAAAATACAAAATATACATACTGGCAAATTGTACTTGCTATCAGCCATTGACGGCCATACTTTTCATATTGAGGGAGCCCTAGTGTAAGCAAGGGTCTAAAAAGATCTTTGTTGATAAACATCTGTAGTCTTGCGGCATGCCCATCTCGTGATCTCTCTGTTATCGTCATTCCAGATCCATCCTTACCAAACTTATCTCTAGGAGGATCCCGGGGTCTAGCCCCAGGCATAGTCTCTTCGTCACTCTTTGCAAATCCCAAGATCAAAAGCCTATTAATAATATTCATGGCTGCGTTCTTTTTATTTTCAAAAGTTTGGCCCTTAGCCCACGGGTTTGGCTCTGGGTGTACGGTCCATAGGTGGCATTGTTGATCAGTATTGTGTGGGACAGGTATCCGACGGTTTTCCACCGGGTTTCTATTGCCGGTAACAATTGTGTCTGCCTACTTTCTTTAAGTTAGGATCCTGAGTCTTGAGATATTTCTGACCTACAAATTTATGTTTCCAAGCAGCTTCAAACATATAAGATGCTAGAACAAGACACGGCTTCAATTCCTTCCAGACCAAATCATTGCTTCCAGCCAGTAGTTGCGGACTCTCTTGAATAATCCATTGTCTGGGACTATTTGGATCGAGCGTCCTCTCCCAATGACTCCTATCAAGGAAAGGCAATATTTTACTTTGTTCCAAACTACTGGGCGGTAATGTTTCAGAGGTCATTAAGGCGCCAATATCAGAGAGTTCCCTGGTGGTAAATCCGTACAAATTTTGCCGCTGGTGGATTTCCCTCGTTGTATCGAGAGCATCGATGGAGTTGGGGCTTATTGGTGTAAACAGACTTCGTTTGATTTGACCACTCGAGAAACTCCCCCATCTATGATTCACTCCATATAATTTTGCGAAAGGCGTAGTAGTTATGTTTTGCGCCATTGTGTCTACTATTATTTGGATGAGTTTGGAGTGTTTTTGAGAGATGAGTCCTCAGATATTCCAAGCGGAGCGAAATGACTTAAACTCCAAGGAGCATAAAGAAACTCTTCTGTCGCCAAATATAATGCTTCTTTGTTCGTTTCTTGTAGTCATAGTGATGTACATATTGTCTCTTTGTTCTACCCGCATGCGAAACTTTTTTAACAAAGATGAAATACGAATGAGTCTAGAAATCTTGAATTGAAAGGCCCATTGAGAAGGTACGGGATAAGCTCCGAAATCTATTGGATCCTACGAATTGCATTGTAAGAGATCATTTTGATTATTACAAGAGAGTTGCCCAAATCGAGTGAGTTCTTAAATCAAGTAGGTTACATAATTCAAGTGAATAGCATTTCAAAAATGTTCTCTTACAAAACTATTGATGCCGTATGCTACATAGCTAGGTTCGAGAAGCATTGTAGTTGGGGCATCACAAAGAATTCTTTGCCCGCACGAATTGATTGGCGAGTTCACTAACTACAGACAGCAAATAATTATTACAACAAACAGTCCTGACCACAGAAAGTTCATCTATAGACATGGCTTTTTGTAATCGATTTAGCAAAAGTTCGGTTTCTACCAAACTCCTTTCCAAGCATCCAAAAGACCTTGAACAATCTCTGGACCAATAGCGACTCCCGCGGTTTGCAACCTCTGACTCTTCAACTTAGCAGCATCAACCTCAAACCTGACTTTCCCTTCATCCTCAGTCCTTAAGCGAACTTGATCTTCCCAGAACCCGAGCAACTTCCTACTCGGATTCGAAACCGTGTTGTTCTCGCTCGCTCTAAGCCGCTCTAGCCACTCACCAAATGGAACGATATCAAATTCCAGCCCAGCAGCTTTGAGTTCTGGGAGGAACACTTGACTCCAAGAGAAGGGCCGTGGATGCACAACATTGTAAACCAATCGTGAAGCTTGCTTGTTCGTGCTAACGTCTTTGTCAAGATCGGTAAGCTCCACTATAACCTCAGATAACATTTCAACATCCAACCAAGTGCAATCATTGGCGCTGCCACCGGGTCCAAATCCAAACGTTGCTGGCAACGCCATCACCGTCAGTGCAGACCGAATCATAAGAGGAATCATCTCGTTCGGGTTCCAAAGTAAAGATCCTGACTTCATACTGGGAATAATCTGCCCAACTCTTAGAATAGTAGCATGAGCACCTGCTTGCTCCACAGAGGCTTGAATGATGCGTTCGGCTATGAGCTTCGACCTAGCATACCCAGTTGCTGAAGCATGGTGAAAATTATTTATTGGTTCTTCAGCAATAAGAGCTACACCATTCTTGGAAGGAAGTGTCGCCATTGCGGTGCCAATGGAGGAGCAGAAAATGAACTTTGCGGGATCTGGCGTAGTGACTGAAAGTGATAAAGAGATCAGATTATGAAGTCCTGCTATCTGTGGTTCGAAACTCTGGACTGATAGAGCAAAGTTCACCGCCCAAGCACAATGGATTATGTGTGTTGTTTCCGATCTTAATTTTTGGATACTAGTAGCATCAAGACCAAGACCAGACTTGGACAGGTCAGCCGATAATGCAGTAATCTTTGGGGATTGTAGGGGAAGATTGCGTTGACGAAGCGCTTTTTCAAGTCGATCGGAAGCTGTCTGCTCTGGAGGAGTACGAACAAGACAATAAACCTTTCTGGTGTGCGGGAGGGTAATCAATTTAGCTAGCAACTGACTACCCAGAGACCCAGTGGCTCCTGTCAAGACCTGATCTCAAGGTAAGCAGTGATAGGTGGAATCTAAACAATTGATTTACCACAGTATTTCCCTCGCATGAATTCTGTGCTATAGGAACATGTCGCTGGAACAAGGAGTATTGTTTCACCAAAGCAGACATGTACTTTATCTCCCCATTGTTTCCATCATCTTCCAGTTTTCCGGTTCGAATGGAATATAACGCCGTTGCTAGCTTCTCAGCATTTCCACAATCGTATACGATCATTGAGCCACATTTCTCAATGTTTCCGCTAAGGTCGAGATTCTTGAGGATAAGTCCCCTCATATGAATAGCTTTCTGACTATCCACTCCAGCAGCGAAGAAATCTGTCTTTGTGTCCTGGAGAATAACACCTAGCTCGCTAAAGCTCTTGATGATCCACTTCTCAAGTTCAGGGATCGTTAATTTCAGATTCCTACCTGCCTGTTTTTCAAGTCTCGTATAGATGTCGTCTATTACTGTAGCAAACTCGCGATATACTTGAGCTCGCTTAATAGATGATTTGTCAGTTGAAGGGCAATCGACGTTTTGGGGAATCACAGCAATCATTTCTCTGCTCAGCTGTGAGAATCCCTCAGCTCGACTATTAGCATCCACAATGGCAGGCCATACTACGTTGAGAAACTCAGTATCTGACAAACCCTCAGCATTACTCGCACGAAAAAGAAGTAAACCTGGGACAGGTCTGTCAACTCCAAAAATGACAGCCTCTTTAACCAAAGGATGCTGTTGGATTCTTCCTTCCATCGGAAGAGGCAATACTTTTTCTCCATTTGTCAATGTAACTCGATCATCTAATCGTCCTACAAACTTGTAGGCATTAGGAATGGTTTTGTGCGCAATGAAGAGATCCTTAGTGTAGAATGAGTTTGGTGGGTCGTTGGAATTGGTCATCACTTTTCCACGGTGACCATCCAAGACTAAAAATCTGCCCAATAGCAATAACTCCCCAAGATAGCTTGTACTCCAAAGCAGCACCGAAGATACCAAGACCAATTGGGTTGAAAATGAAGGCGGGAATCCATAGAGCATGCAGTCGATATTTAGGCTTCCAGACACCTCCGTTATGGGCGTAAATAGCTAAAGGTAAACGATCGCTAATGAAGTGACCGTAAACCAAAGCTATGATGATTCCAACCCAGTGCACAAAAGAGACTGTGCTCGAAATCAGTCTCGTTCGGATTTTGATGGGATATGTTGTATACTTACAAAGCGCATTTTGGACGACTGTGAAGCCGTATCCTCCAATTTTCTGAGGCTTTTGAAGATACACTGGGGTGAGTAGAGTAGCCTCGTTTATAGAAGCGATGAATTCCTAGGGACACTAATTTTTTCAAGAGGGAGAGAGTTGCCAGGAACGTTCAATCCGATGTTGATTGGAGACCTCTTTAGGGTGCAATCAAAGCCTTAGGGGAAAATGTCCAAAGCCCACCTTCAAGGCGTCTAGAATTACGGGTATTGATTTTGATGAGTGGCTGATTAATACCTGAATATGCTGCATTACTGCTCTCAGTTGTCGACAAATGCTATAGTGATTCCACGATGACATAATCCAAATCTATATGTGTCGCTAGATAGACCTAGTGCCATCGTCTAACTCGTGCATACTCGTACGCCCTCTCCGAGTAGTCAGCCCACGAATTTCTGGAATAAGCAGGCGTATCGGAAATCTTCCGCGCAGTAAAAGGTACTCCTTTGCCCATATAAGGAAGGCTAGCCTTTCCTATGAAACTAGCCAAGTTCTCGTCTTTGAATTTGATAGCCCCCCTCTCTTCCGTGGATTGAATCTCGCCCTCGTTAGTCTCACGACACTTCAACCTCAGTAGATATGTACGTGGCTGGGCAGCTCTAGCCTTGGACTTCTTTGGTGGGGGGCCGTGGCCTCGGAGAGCTTCAGCTCTCCTCTTGGAGCCTATAGTGGGCTTTCTGTCGTTCTCAACCTTGTCCTCAACCTCGTCTTTCTCTCTGTCTTCGTCTTCTTCCTCGCTCCAATCGCCCTCCTCGTCCCCGTCCCCGTCAGACTCAGCCTCGCGGTCTAGCCGAGAGCAGTACTGCTCCAGGGCGTCCTTTTCCGTGCTGATGATCATAACTCCCTCGAGAATCCCGAAATTGAAGCTAGCTTTAAAAACATTAGGTTCTTTGGTCTGACGTATATCGAGACTTAGGTCACCTGCCCGATCTGGCCACCCCTCTTCGATTTGCTTGCAGTCGATAATATAGCTGCCAACGGGTGAATATATCCTAGGGCCTTTCTTCTGCTTAAGAGTATTGAGATAGTCTGTGTGTATTTCTGTACGCTCATCTTCCCGCTTATTTTCTGCGGCCTGGAGTTCCTTCGCCTCTTTGGCGGCGTGGCTCTTCGCTGCTTTGCCCACAGCTACTAAATCCCAGCCCATGAAGATGGTCTTCGTCTTAGGGCCTAAACCCGTCGCTCAGTGCAGACCCGTGACCTTGCTAGCAGCCTCGTGCATCTGACTAGCGCCATACGAACTGTGTCGAGGAAGGGGTATACCTACAACTGTGGTCGTTTTCGTGTGATCTAGTCGGCCAGAAGACAAGAAGTACTTTTCTATGACCAACTCGGGGTAGTTGGAGAGTTGCTCGGGGGTACGTTTGTTAAGCCATTCTGTATGCATCTGCTCGCGCAGCTCAGAGATGTGGTCGGGGACTTTGTCACATTTCCCAGCCTGGAGCACTTTCTTCATCAGAAGAGTTCCGTTCCCAGAGATTTCGCTTTCGTCGAACTGCACGCCATAGTGTTTCAGTTGGCCACGAACGAAATTGTTGGAATGGCTTTCGTTTAATTGTCTGCGTCCTTCAGGAGTGAGCTTCGGCAAGAACATGCTCCGGAGAGAGGAACCTTCAACTCGTTCCACACGACCGCGCTGGGTATAAAACCTGCCATATGCACAGGCGAAGCCATCCCTCGTAATGTCACTATCGTGATAGTAAGACATGGTGACAAGTGGGACTGTTAGTGATGAGCGAGCTGTTGCTAATCCGCAATGGAGACGGAGGGGAGGTCCGATGAATTAAAATCTACGACTGGAGGAGTATGGAGAGTAGCGGGCGCGGGGAGGTCTGTGCATAATAAAATGGAGCTAAGATTCTACATACATCACCTCAAGACTGAAGCCCAGCAATTGATCGCAACACTCAAGGCTCCGACCCCCCGAGAAGAAAAACAAGAAGAGAGGGCAGAGGAGTATTGACAGCGTTTCCCCCTCTCTCCTAGGTAGTCTCGTGTAGGAAGAGCAGAACGCCGATTACAGTAGCGCCCAAAAGACCAACAGTCCACCAAAACTCAAGCATCCATGTCCTATCTGCAGAGATGAGTGCAGATAATGTTGGACCTGCAACACTACCAAAATTCAGAGCCCAGTGGAAGGCAGTGAAAGCTCTCCCTCTCTGGTGCAGGAAGAATAGATCAACCAAGATACGCGGACCGAGTACACCGGTAATCCCCCCGAAAAAGCTCGAGAAGAACTGGGAAACGATGAAGGAGTTATAGTCAGTTTTGTGAATCATGAGGGCTGCCCATACTTGGGTGAGGGGACAGGCGATCAATGTCCAAAAAATGACTGAGCTTCTACCGAGCTTATGGGAGACGGGTGCAAAGAAAAAGCCATCGGATGCCAGGCCTGCTGAAGCTGCGGACTGAGGACGTTTTACAGAATTAGCATTGCTTGCTCGTAACATTCAGAGGACTAGGACACTATGAAAGAGCTTTGTACATGTTCCACGTGGGAAATATAGCTGCCAACTCTAGGAGTAGCTCGATCTAAAGTGTTGAACTCTTTGGAGGCAATACTCACGTTCTGGTAGGCCATCTGGGTAGTGGTAACTCTATAGAGTGTCGACTGGGTTGTGAGGTTCAATTCAATTGACCTGCAAGTGGAGCGACGAACCCAGAGAAGACTGCCATACATAACACCGCAACAATTGCAACTTTTCTGCCCATAGACCAATTCTATCTGAGAGTCAGAGTTTTCTGCGCTCGCATTCATGACTTTTACTTACAAAGGGATCGTGTGGATCATTGCTGGATTGTGGTACTTGTACCACAAATTGATCTTTCTTCAGACCAGGACTGAACTTTCCATGATCGTTTGCCTCGATAGTTGGCGAGAAACGGCCAGCCTTGATGTCATCCATGTTGTATTACTTCCGTTGATGCAGACACAGTCTGTAGCTTGAGAAGAGCGAGATAAGTTTTTCAATGAATAGCAAACAAACAATATGGGACTCCCCAGGTCCAAGTCTCACCGCAGATTCGACTCCCAACTTCTCGCCACCCACACTTCCCTCGCCTTTATACACGAACAAAAGCTGGACAGCATTCTTCTCTTCAAAAAAGACAGTCGCTCCATCTTCAATCTTGATCATCTCAGCAACAAGAACCCGTTCTGTTAAAGTCCCCAGATGTTTCTTCCAAGAATTGCCCGTTGAGTTTCCATCCTTAATTTTCCTCCACTCAAAATTATGCGGCCTCATCAAATTAGGTTTATCGTAGCGTGGTTGCGGGTATTCAAGCTTTCGCTTATTATAGTACTCCCACATTGCCTCGAACCCATCTTTTGCTTTCTCCTCGCCATTACTAGCATAGAATTTCCCAGCTTCAAACTTGCCCTGTTTCTTTAGTTCGGCCTGTATAGAAAGAACTGTGTCGTAACTCAGATAGCCTTGCCCGCTCGTTCCACCGAATTGTAATATTAACAATATATGATCAGTACCATCTTCTTCGTCCACCTGAGGTCCACTAAATATTGAGATCGTTAGTATGGCTCTTCAAAGGGAGTTTTGTGTAGAGTGAAAGAGAGGTTCAAAGTTATCCGTCGTTATACCAGTTGAGGTTCTGAAAATAACTTCTTGATTTAAGGCTAGCGGATTTTTTGAAAGTATGAAAAAGTGATCGAGGGTACTGACTACTCCACACCCTCAGGATGATAAACACAGCTCTCCTTCCTTAATGACCGTATCCTCAGCAATCGAGAAATCCCCTTTATAAGCGAAGCGGAATTGATCGAAGTTATGCTTGTGCACAGGAGAATAAAACTTCTTCTGGCGAGCCAAAGCAAACATGTAGTTTTCTGGCGTGCCCTCCGTTCCTCGAAAGAGATACTTGAACTCCGGTTCACCCACTCGGTGTTTGAAGCCTAGAGCTTTGTACTCGAGAGTGCTACCATGCGTAATTTCTGACATCTTTAGTTGCATTACTTGCAGGGTTTCTCTGTCTGAAACGAAACGTCAAAGTTGAATATTATTGATCTTGGATTGTTATAAATAAAGCATGAAATGCTCTGCGCTGTTAACTTCTAATTTCTTACAGAGGTGTTTTGTGAGGGGTTTCGATGTCATGGTAAGATTTTAGCAAGTCTTCTCTGAAGTCACCAGGTACACTCGAGTAACTTTACAGAGTGTGATTACCGCGGGTTTTCACAGTAGTTATGAAAGGCATTATTTTGCTGAGTTGAAGATATACTTCCATGCCAAGACGCACTGGCGCCAAGTCCAGAGGGGAGTCTCCTCCACTCGGCAGCAAGTCAATGTCAACTGCAATTAGCATACTGAGCAGGCAGACTAAGCAATTCTTCAACGCTGTTTCAATATCACGCGCTTCTCTTGCCCAATACGGAGCGTTTTGTTTGTTAGAACGCCTCCTACTTCAGAGGTCTCAGGATAGACGTAAAAAAAGAACTTTGGTAACCTCAACACAAAACTCCGAGAAAGGACATAAATAAATGGCCGACGGAAAACTTCTGTCCTTTCTCCGTCGGCAAAAACACAAAGCCACTACCATTAATGCGGCTGTCTAGGTCAACGTATGGAACCGTACGGAGTAATCCGTACTTCTGCCGAACCACTCTTGGGACTTCCTGGTTGGGCGAGTCACGCACGACTTCACCACATTTGCCTTTCGAGATGAACATCGTAGCCTCGTCGATTGCCTTGACTTGAGGCTACAACAGCGCCAGTCTTAGGTACGTTTGACAGCACCCCGAAGCTAGTGGTGGGCATGTTAGTGGGACATTGATTGCCCCGCCATGATTATCTCGCCGATGTAGCAATTACGGGCATCACGCTCGAGGCTAAGTAATTCTATATATCTTCGTTCTCCTCTCACTTGATGTTCAGTTGACCTGTAGATACACCTCAAGAAACCCTTTAGACAGACTCATCCGCAAAACCCCTGCCGAAGCAGCTATGGCCAACCTTACCTTGCCAGAAACATTCGCCGCCATTCCACGTACCACCCTCCTCTTTGGCCCATCTTACATTCAGCACCTCAACCGTATCAGCGATGATCTAACGAAAGTATCTGGACAATCAATAAATATATATGCCAAGCGTGATGACTGCAACTCTGGTCTGGCCTTTGGCGGAAACAAAACCCGAAAGCTCGAATACCTGATTGCAGATGCCTTAAACCAAAAGTGTGACACCCTGGTCAGCGTCGGCGGAATCCAGTCCAACCACACAAGACAGGTTGCTGCGGTAGCGGCCAAGTTCGGCCTAAAATGCAAGTTGTTGCAAGAACATTGGGTTCCAGGAGATAGTGCACCATTCTACGAAAAAGTTGGCAACCTGCAGCTATCAAAGATGATGGGCGCAGATATCCATATTGGTGCGGAAATCAGTGCGGAACAAGACAAGAGAGAGAAAATTACAACAGATGGCACGAGTGAAAATGTGTTCGAACACATTGATGACAAGAAGAGACTGGCAACCCTGCTAGAAGACTCGAAGAAGGCTGGTGGAAACCCATATTGGATCCCAGCAGGAGCTTCAGACCACCCATTGGGGGGTCTTGGATTTGCGAGGTGGGCTTTTGAGGTCGCTGCTCAAGAGAAAGAGCAAGGTATTTTCTTTGACTATGTCATTGTCTGCGCTGTAACTGGCTCAACAATGGCTGGAATTGTCGCAGGTTTCAAACTTCTTGAGACCCTGCCCGGACAAAAGAAGAGGAAGGTTGTTGGTATCGACGCATCTGCCCGACCAGAGGAGACGAGAAACACAGTTCTGGAACTGACCAAGCAAACCGCGGAGAAGATTGGTCTTGGGAGGGATGCCATCACCCTTGATGACATTATCATGGATGGCAGATATCATGCAGGATGTTACGGTGCGCCAGATCAACAGACTATTGACGCAATGAGATACGGTGCTTCAATGGAAGCCTTTATTACAGATCCAGTTTATGAGGGAAAGAGCTTGGCTGGTATGCTTGATATGGCAAGAAAGCGCGAGTTTGCAGAGGGTTCGAATGTTTTGTACGCCCATCTTGGAGGCCAACTGGCACTGAACTCATACGCAGGTGTGCTATAGAATTTATATAATAATAGAAATACATAATATTCAATTACGAGTCATGAGTCGTGGGCGGTGATTTCTTTTGTTAACTTTTTCCTTCTTGGAGCCGTAGTTGTCTTACTTTTGTAGGTAGCTATGTAATGGCACTGGTTTGGGAGAATGACGAATGATTAGTCTGGTCGGCTATAACCGAGCTCTCTATGTTTACACCAGCTCGTACTTCGTAGAATTCCATGATCGCGCATGGAGATTCATCCCATGTATTTTCAACATGAAAAGCCAACCGCGTCAACTATGCATCCTTTGTGCATATATGTTCAGTCACATGATCTGGCCGTTCAGTTGCCCGGCGGCTCGCCTGTCGCGAATCGTTTTCGTTTCAATGATGTGACTTAAGCTTTTCCGTCGGAGACCCCGATTCCGTCGCTCTCCTCCCCTTCACAACAACTGCTCGCCTCTCCAGCTACTCCAACATTCGCCTCTCCAAACAACCAGAACTAACGACACTTGTTATTCCCGACTCGGGCCACTCAGGCTCTCAGCACGGCTCCATTCTTTCGGCATCTACACGTCTAGCCCCGGGGGACTGCTGCCCCGTAGCACCATGGACGACGCAGGAGGCACAGAGGCCCGGAACACACCCTCGCCGAGTTCTTCCCGACCTTATAGATCACATCGCATTCCAGCATGTGACTTCTGCCGGCGTCGTAAGAGTCGATGCACCCAGGATCTTGCTAACAGGCCATGTCTGTTGTGTCGCCTGCATGGGGTTGAGTGTTCTCGTGGCAACGTGCAGAAAGGTCAGAATGGCGGCCATCAGATGTCGGCTCCAAAGAGACGAGCCCCCAAGACACAGCCAAAGGTAGAGCACGGTTCCCCCATCCGGCCGCCCAGTACAACACAGACAGCCCAAGTTTCTGCACAGGCACCCATTGGAGATCCATCAAGGCCACAGAATTCCCAGGTAAACCAGTCATCTGTTGCTGACACAACTTCGCAAGAAAATCCTCGGCAAGGTGGCCATATTGTTGGTCCAGTTGTAGCACGCGATGTTCAGTTACTTGATCAGTATATGTCGCCGGTGTATAACCTGGCCATGTCTCATGCGAGACCCAATCCATATTCCTTCTACTCAGATGATCCGGGAAACCCAATCGTGTACCTTAAGGTTCCCCGTCACCGAGGAGTTGTGCCATCGGGGAATGGATCAGCTGCTTTTAAACAGGTAGAGACAGTAGAGAAAATCGTAGACCCAAATAGTAGTGATCTGTTCAGCCTGTAAGTCATCTTCAAACAACTTTAAGTACTAATAGTACAGGCACTGAGATTGTGCAGATATTTTGATGTTGTTCATCCTGCTTTCCCGATTCTAGATGAAAGTACCGTTATTGAGGCATACCGGCAAAATGGGTTGCCACATGCACTTGTCTGTGAGATCTATGCTGTAGCATTTGTGTGGTGGAATACTTCGCCAGCCTTGTCAGCAACAGGCCGGCCCCGGCCTGATATTCGCTATATCTGGAACCTTGCAGTCAAAGGGTTACACGAGGATTTCCTAGCCCCAAGCTTTTCGACTGTTCTAGCCTCAATTCTGGATCTCACAGGGCGACCTACCACGTCTATTACTTACAATGCTGTAAACCTTGGCCGGACTGTGGCTCTTTCCCAGAGTCTTGGACTTAATCATAACCCTTCGACATGGAATCTTGATCAACGCCAGAAGAGTCTTCGTGTTCGAACATGGTGGGGCATTTTGATACATGATAGATGGTTTGTGGCTTTTCATCTTTATCATGAGAAAACCTTAAGCTAAAAATGTGTAGGGCAAGCTTAACTCATGGGACACCTCCTTTTGTCAACCGCTCTCAATATGATGTCCCATTACCAGACTTGGAGTCACTCTTAATAAGAAATGTAGTAAGCCCTGGCGATGTGCCATCCACGGATAATCGTGTCAGAGGTGCACAATGCTTTATCGCTCTCTGCCAGCTAACTGAGATACTTGGTGGGGTATTGCCTCTCATCTATGACACTCAATCACGCCAAGAAAACAACTATCTTAGAGCAGTTCGACGATTCGAGTCTAACTTAGATGAGTGGGAAGATGCATTGCCTTCGTTTCTGCAGCCTATCGGCTCTCAATTCGACAGCTCCGCCCCTGGCGCTCTGAGTTTACAGCTGTCATTTTTCGCTTTGAAGATGTGTTTGAGCAGAATAGCTTTACAAGTATGCTTAATTTTTCGTTGAGATCTTGAAACATAACTGACGAATAACAGGAGAGTGCTCGATCGGATGAAGCAGATGATACTGAAGTGAGGCAATATTATCGATCCAGGTGTCGAAAGGCTGCTGGAGCTGTCGTCCAGTTTGTGGTTGGGCTCGAATCAAAAGACCTTGATGCATTTTATCTACCATGTAAGCCCTTGCTAGCACCCTTACCGCAAAGCTCCTTATTGTGCTATTAGGACACTTTGATGTAGACGAGTACTTTGGCTAACATCAAGACAAGACACGGCATATCATTTCTCTTCGGCTACAACGCTTATCCTTCGTTGTGCTCTAGAAGCAGAAAATGACGACACGGCAAGAGAATGCGTCGCTAGCGCAAGAACGCTAATAGATCACCTCCGCAAAGCAAAGGACGAAGATGGCTGGGACCTAGCCGAAATATGTCTCGCACAATGCGAAGCCGTAGTTCAACAAGTCTGCGAAGGAGATTACCTAGGATTCCGACGTCGCAACACCGACAGTCCACGTTCCTCCAGACAGGACAGCATCATAAACCAAAACAAGAAACCCGACTTTGCATCCTCATCAAATGAGATGCAAGGTCAAGAAGCTGCTGGGGGTTCAGCGTCAAATCCAAATGCGCCTGTTGCTGGAGGTCAACCATTTGACCCTGCTGCTGCTGTGCCGCATGATATGGGTGCTGGTAGTATTGCGGCTTTTAATGCTGGTGGTGGAACTGCACCGCCAGAATTCACAAATATGCAGATATTTAATCAGGGGCAGGGGAATATTTTCATGACACCTTCGTTTCCGGATTTGTGGGATATGCTGCATACTGATGGAACGTATGGAAATTTTTGAGGGATTAAATATATTCTAGGGATTGGGTAGAGGGAGTTTGCGATGCATGTATATGATGATTACACGAATGCCTTTTATCTTGTGTGGAGATAGGCAAATGGAGTCTTAGGATTCCGGTGCTTGCTATGACTTGTTTGATTACAGCTGTCAATGATAAAATTTAAACGAAGAAACCGATGCATTATTAGAAAGTAGTCTGTTTATCTCAAAATATACTGATGAGGCATATTACCAATTTAATTTGACTGTTTTCCTAGAGTAGTAGAGAAAGAATATGAAGTTTGGAGGGAATTGTAATGCTTTTAATTGGCAAGGTGCTACAACAGGTTTGTAACTAATATATATATCTCAGCAGCAAACTTAAGGCTATTAGGAGCCCACACGTGATATCTCAGTAAGAACTTATAGAGGGAATAAAAAGGTTCGTTTCTTTCTGAAGTCCATCGCTATCTCAAAAATTGCACCATGGTGCAAAGCCAATCTAGAGATATCAATCTCTACCGCTTAAATCTGTATCTACTATAATATAGGCTAGCCTCTGTTACGCAGCACACTTTCTATCCCCCTAAAGCATAAGAACGTTTCTTCAACTATACCAAGTATGGTTTCCAGAGTCGCACTTTGACAGATAGGTTAAGGGTGCTAGTAGGAATGACTTTACTACCTTAGCTGGTTACTTTATAATTAACTTATTAACTATACAAAAGGGCAGGGTCTAATAGCATCTAAATGTAAAAGCTTCCTCAAAGGATAACAGCACGGACCCAGCGAGCAATACGAAAACAAGTGACAACAGATTTAGTCTTATAATATTAGAACCTTAGGTAACCTCCTTAAACCTTTTTGAATGTACTTTTTTAGTTCTTAAGCTTCTTTATGTGAGAAAATTCATGTAGTAAGACTATGGTAGAGATGTAAAATAACAAGCTTGGTCTTTGAGCTTCTTTATTGCACTCTATAAAGAACTCTAGTTCGGCAACAGCAATAGACACAGGAATGGAGAGGCAGGACTGAGGATTTGATTTCCGGCTCGAATCGTTGCTGTTTAAATTAAACTTTAAGTTCTTAATCTCTTCTAGATGTCGATAGGTATAGTATTGCTGCTTCTACAATCTGTATTATTAGATACTTACCAAGAATAAGGGAAGTAGCAACCTCCAATAAACTCCCTTTATTCTTACTCACTTTCTAATTCCTATGCCTCCTATATGCTCTGAAAATAGCTCGACAATTATCTTTACTACTGGGAGTAGACCGAAAATCATGTCTATGTTCTATGACAGAAGAGGGGTAAGATATATATAAGCGACCAACCCCGCGTTACTGTAAATTTAACTTAAATTTACCTACATCCTAGGCATTGATAAGTATTTCTATACGAAGTATAATCGATGCCAAACTCAAAGAGTTTAAGCTAAAAATCAAAATATCAATCCCACTCCTCCTCACCCTTCCACAATATTTAAAACATCCCTCCACAACACCTCCACTCAACCAAACACAATCCCCCCCAAATCCCCCTAAAAATGGCCGGGACAGTCCAAGAAGAATCAGAAGTAACACCAGGCCTCCTCTTCATTCTCACTTCTTCTTCATCAGGATCAACACAAACATCATCATCAATCCAACACCTATCCCATCTAAACCCCATCCAAGGAATCAACTACATCCCAATCACCACAGATCCAAACACCACCAACCCATACACTCATCTAACCCTCTACAACATATCCATCCCTCCAAACACCATAAACACCTTCTCAAACCCAATAACCACAAACCCCAATCCCAATCCCAACCCCAACCCCAACCCCAACCTCCACCTAGTAAGCCTCACACCCAACCCCACCCTCCTCCCCTCAGAACTCCACGCCTGGTACGAAGAAGAACACATTCCACTCTTCAAACATATACCAGGCTGGATAAGATCTAGACGCGGAGAACTTATCTCTTTCTCCTCCATCACCACCTCCTTCAGTTCCGATTTAGGTTCCAGTTCTATCGAGGAGCGCCCCAACAAGGAAGAAACCCCACCAAAATGGATAGCAATTCATGAATGGGAGAGTATGAAGAGTTTTGAAACGGAGGAGTATAAGAAGGCTATTGGGACGGAATGGAGGAATAGTGTTATTGGGAGGGTTGAGAAGAGGGAGAGGATGTTATGGAGGGTGAGTGATGGTAATGGTAATGGTAATGGTAATGGTAATGGTAATGGTAATGGTAATGGTAATGGTAATGGTAATGGTAATGGTAATGGTGGTAAGGAGGAATAATAGTATGAGGGAGTAATAGTGGTGAGGTTTAAAGATGGTTAGTCAGAGAGGTGGCATGAGGGGGTTTTCATATTCATTCATCTGAAGAAGCATCACCAAATTCAAGAACAAAAGGGAAGTGATATAACTTCAAAGACATAAATTTCTACAGGTCGCAAGATACAAACATGATTTATTTCTAAAAACACAACAAAGCAGCAAAAAGAACGCCTGCCAACCCCACCAGCTATATTGGGAGTTTCGTTCCTTTTGAAAACGACGTACATAGGAAAACGAGCGTACGCTTTCGTAGTTTGTGTTAAATAACACAAGACAAAAAGCCAAAGATGTTTTTGGTGATCGCACCAAATATTCAAACCCCTCCACTCCTCCCTTTTCTATCTAATACACTTAATACTACTCCATTCATTTCATTCCCAATTGCAAAAACAGACGCCCTCTATTAATTCTTCTTTTCATAACAGATTGACTAGCAAACTAAGGCTTACTCAATTGCTCCTTTCTGAAGAAAGTGAAGAAGCCGACACAGACCAATAGTTGACAGCCTAATCCGACCCAGAACCAAGGCTTCGTGATTCCAGGAGTTATCCCTACGCTGAAATCGGGGAACACATCACCGGGGCCTACGTTGTCGGGCGCACCGGCACGCGCGATCATCGTAACAATGGAACCAATGACTTGGGCAGCGATCAGCGTGAAGGCGATATGGATACGTGTAAGGGTCTGCAGTAGCAACATTCCAAATCCGACACCTTGGAGAGCGTCTAGCATACCAAGCCATAGCCATAGAGACCGTGAAAAGAGGGCAGAGCCAAGCGGCGATCCGACCCAAGGTACGTAAGCACCAATTGGTGTACAAGACCACAGCATCTGGCACCATCTAGGGGCACCAAGACCAATGGCGAAAATAGGGAGGACCCAAGAATGATCCTTGGATAGGACACCAAAGAACCATAAAAAGCCAGCCCAGAAGCCGCCGAAGAAGAGGATGATGAGGAGGACAATCTGCCACGTTTTGGCGTGGTCGGAAGAGAAAAGATAGAGCCAGTTGCGACCATAGAGGGTTGACATGAAGAAGTTTTGAATGATTACTGTGACAAAGAACCACATGACGATCTTCCTGCGGAAGAGAGAGGCATAGAAGGAGGGGACTTTGCCGGGGCGTTGTCGGTAGTAGTCGGGAAGACCTAAGAAACAGACGACTCCAACGGCCCAGATGAAGAATGCAACGGGTACGGTAACCATGGACATCTTGGTGGATGCTGTGGTGAAAGAGGGCTCTAGTCCATCAGCCGATCGTTTGTTGAGGTAGTCACCCCACCACCATAAGCACACATTGTAGACCTGTTGCGTGCCTTGAATAACACAAGCTCGGAAAACCCAGGCTTTCACAGGAGAGCCTCCTTCGTCACCAAAGTTTAGAGCGAAGAAGATTGAACCACTAGAGGCGGCTACAGCGTAGAAACCGGTTGCGACATTTTGAATCCAGCCTCTACCAACGTCACCAGACACGAATGGTGCCATACCAAGGAGGAAGAAGGCGAAACCGTAGAAGAAAAATGGAACTGAGAGGACATAGATAGATTTCATGTAGATGAAGACATTCCACCAAAGTATCGACCCAATAAGGTAGATGGTTGCTGTAATGTAAAGCTTCTCGGCAGTTTGACCAACGGTTCCACTCAAAAGTGTGATTTGGTAACTGTTGGCTGCGATAATTTGGCCGAAGGCAAGAAGGAAACTGTACATTGGCCAATCCGCAAATCGGTATTGCATGACCAGGCGAAGACCAGTTGGGGGTTTGTAGTCTTTTCCGAGCAAGAACTGATCGTTATCAGATCCCTGACTTCCATTATGGCCATCGTGATCTGAGTTCTGTCGTGAGTGAACGATAGTTTCATTCATGAAGCTGTCTGTCAGGCTTCCTCGTCTTGATCCCATGTCCGACTTTGTTGGAATAGCGGAATGGCGGCCAAGTCGTGCATCACGGAATCTGTCGAACCACTTCTTTTCTGACTTCACCAAGTAATCCTCAATACACAATTGACTCTCACTGTTCTTTCCGTTCAGTGTGTCGAGAGACTTAGCGAACGCGTCAAAGTATTCACCTTGTGTATCAGTGAAGAAGGGATCTACTTTCTGGAGCTTGAAATCAGTCTTGTCACCTACCACGGAGCTCAAACTCAGCATGGATGCTCTGTGAGAATCGCGATCCGAACCGAAAATTGTTGGGGGTAATAGAACATCATCGGCCGAGGGTGATTGTTCGCCTGATGGTGAAGGTGGTCCACTATAGATAGCAGGATTTCGAAGAGGAGCGGGAAGGGAATAGTCATTCTCTGCCTGGCCACCAGCAAGCATTCTCTGCGTTACCCGTGGCGAGCTGGCGAAAGACTGCCGAGGCGAATTTGCGGCGAAAGAATTGGTGTGCGGGGATAGTAAACTACCTCCTAACCCAGGACTCTGGGCATGGAATTGTTGTTGCTGTTGTTGTTGTTCTCGCATTCGTTCCGCCTCGAGATCTTCTGGCGACAAGACATATTCGTCGTAGATGGACATTGTCCGGTCTTCGAAATCGGTGTCTTCATGATCCTCATCAAAAACAGACTCGGGCACAACACCCATGCCTCCTGATAACGATGCATTGCTGCCGTTATTACGTCCGCGCTTCATCACACGATGACCTGGACCTGCTCTGTATCCGAGAGAGAGTTTGCGGCTTAATCCGCCAGCCGCTGGAGAGGCTGGCTCAACTGTGTTTCCAATCGTGCCAATCGTGCCTGATGGACTGGACGGTCTTGTGCTGTTGCCTATAGTAGACACATCAAGCTGGGATTCACTTGCATTGGCGTTCTGGCCCAACATTGATCTTGATACCCGTCTATTCGAAGCGAACAATGATCTTGAATCATTGCCCCTCGAGGATGGACGTCCAGATGCCTTTCCTTCCTCTTTGTGATGAATCCTGATGGCTTTACTTTGTAACGTCTCAAGATCGTTCACCCATTGTGCGACAGGGAATCGTTGCTTGGCACTTCTTGCTCTCATAATTTGTCTCGTCTCTAATTTTGATGCGAGCGCTTCCTTGATTGCCATCTTGAATTGATGCAGCATATGGGTTGTTGTCGTCGATTCAACGGTAAACCACCAACCTGGCATCTGACCAAGACCACCGACTCTTGCTCCGATACCAAGAGCACCCTTTCTTCCAAACTCGACGGCCACGAGACCGAAAGGTTCATCTCTAGATGGGATAAGAGCGAACTCGGCTCCAGAGAAAATAAAGGGAGGAAGAGCTGTGAACTCCGGTTTGCTAAAAACACGGCCCTTGTACTTTTTCATCATGACGTCGAGTTTTAGTGCCGCAAATTTACCATACAGATCAATGACCGGTCCGACGCAGATCAGTTGTACGTTGGGGTTCTCCTCTAAAACAGCAGGCATCACATCAGCAATGAGATCGATACCTTTCTGCATCGACCATCGACCGACGAACACAAGTAAGTCAGCTTTTGGATTCTGCTCAAGGCCAGCCCACTCCTGCGCTTGCCTCTTGAGTTCGGCACGACCACTTTCGAAATCCTGGTTGACCACAGTCTTCTCCTTGACTTGCTCCCCAGTCCACTCTCCAGTATCTGAAGGATCCGGGTTGGGCAAGTTTCCAATTTTGCTAAGACCCCAGAAAATAGGGTAACGAGCCCAGGAACGCTTTCCGTACTTCTTACTGACACCGACAGCTCCGAATCCCTTCTGATGCACTCTGAGATATGAACTTGCAGCATGGAGCAAATTGAAAACGTCACCGAATTGGACATACTTGGCAACAGTCTCTTCAGACAAGTTGTAGACTGCACACACTTCCTGTCGTTCTTTCTTGGTTCGCATTGGCCACAGACCCTGAAACTCGGCATTGTGGAGAGACAAACAACAAGGGATGGTGCCTGGAAGGAGATGGAGGGGAGCCACTGCTCCGTGGTAATCGTTAATATGGTACAAGTCAATCGGGAAGCGCTGGATAGCCAATGCAATACACTGGTTCCAGGCGGAATAGTAGACAGCAGAGTCCAAATCATCCATACGAGCTGGGTAAGGCTCCGACTTGGATTGTGCTCGGAAGACAGGCGCATCGAGAAGAACGTAGGTGATATTTCGCAGTGTGTGATATTGAACCTGAATCTCGTAAGGCTTTCCAAGAATTGTAACGTCCATAGGCTCGGCTTGTTGATCAATAGGGTAGTCAATGCCTCCAACACAAGGCACAACCCAGATGAGATCCTGATGACCCAAGTTCTTTCCCATCAACTGTGCCATGACTCCAAGACCACCAATCTTAATCTTGATCTCCCAATCTTCGATGTCGTACTCCATAGTAGCAATCAGCACAGCTCGGCGACCAGCTCCACCAGCATCTTGGCTGACTCCGATTGCAGAAGGATTATCATGCATCATGATGGGGTTAGGACTGAGCGGCCTATCCTTCTCCCCTCTTTCTTGGCGCTTGAGTTTTCTACGGAGTGCGAGTGGGATGAAGTGGTGCTTGTCAGAAATACCCACTTGGTTGAACTTGACTGCATAGAAGGACTTCATGAAAGCCCAAATACTCAAACCACCAGTAACCACTGGCACAATCATAATCAGGAAGGCCAGAATCATCTGGTGTGTACGACTTCCGTACGGTATCAAGCTGTAAGAATAGTCACCGTCATTGATGGTAACCTTGTAACCTAGATATGGAGATGGCGGATAAATGAAGTCGCCGTAATTAGTTGCCTGAGTGTCTGTAATAGTATGGTTGATCAAAGTGGTTGACAAGGAGGATGGCGGCATACGATCAAGAATTCCATCGTAGTCCACATCTCCGAGGATGAAACTTTTGTCCGGTTCTCCGTCAGGGTTCATTCCCCAGACATTGACTTGGAATACTACACATGGTTTATTAGCAAATTGGTCATAAAAAAATATTGGATACTCACCACCAGGCCATTCAGTCATAAAATAATATTCCCAAAGTCCAGTTACGGCGTTCTTCGTGAATTTGTTGGCAAGTCCTGCATCATATCCGTACAAATTGAATGGGCCATGGGCGAACAGATGAGGAAAGCGGCGCTCCGTGGTAGTAGACTTGAGATCTCCATGCTGGATAAAGGAACTGCTGCCAGTCATGTTGCTGTAATACTGAACGATAACATGCTCGCTACTCCATTCTTGTCTTTTTGTACCACTCCAGGGCTGTTTGGTAAGGGTAAAATTTCCTCCAGCATATGTTGTCCAATTAGAATAGGTAGTGCCCCAGTTCAATGAGTACCGGAATTGATCTGCACCTGCGGCTTTGTGACTAATGTACAGCGACCCGTCTGTATCTTGATGAAGAAGTTCAAGAGTATAGTTCGCTTGGCGAGGGAAGATGATCGGATTGTCTACCTGCCCAACACGGAACAGCAATTTATCTACGGAATTTGTAGTTGTATTCCCAGCATTGGTAGAGACGTTTGTCAGGGTAATGCGGTGAACACCGTTCGATACGTTTGTTAGGTTCGCCTGGTATTTCCATGTCGTGGGGATCGAGCCGACAAACGAGCTAACGGGCTCCGCATCAACAACCCCACACACAGGATCGCCGTCGATAGTGGCAACCTTACCGTCTTCAGTGTTCGACTCGATTGTCATCTTGGACGTAAGGTCGGAGCAGCTCATTTCCTCACTGTAATGGAACTCGATAGCAATGTTCTCCTGTTCTCCCGGGGCCACGGCTGATTGGACACTCACATCGTGTCCAGGAATAAACTTGGTGAGCATGGGTCCAGGACCTACCCATGTGTCTTCTGGTACGTAAGCCTTGTATTCCCAAGGAGCCATGTCTAACGAGGCTAAGCAACCATTGAAGCCAGTCTGATTAACAATAGCGAGCTTTGCAGCACTTGCCACTAACGTTACTGTTTCGTAAGGGTAGAAAAGGTTCCTGACTGTCGTTCCCGAGTCAAATGGAGCGATGAGCGCGGTATCGTTGTTTGTGCAATCAAAATCATAAGTAATCGTCTTGTTACCATTGTGGTAAACGAGCCAGACAGATTGGTTGCCTTGTCCGGTACCTGACAAGTCCTGAATCTGGTCGAATCCGCTTCTCACTGTACTCCAGAGACCAGTTTCAGTGGCCGTGGTACCAGAACCCGGAAGTAGGATGTCATGGGTCAAGTTCGACAGTTGCTGCAAAAACCAACCGTCTTTTAGAGATGGATAATTGTCCCGCATCTGGAACATGGCTTTCAGAATGTTCCTGACTGGTGCGGTTGGATCCCGATGGTCACGACTGTTCCACTCGTCGTTACAGCCCGTTGCTGCAGCATCAATGGGGAAGTTGTAGAATTGGCCTGATCCAAGCTGATAGCACCCGTGGGTTTGCCATGCCGTAGCTGCTGACATGGATTGACGACCGAAAATGTAATTGGCTGCGGTGTTATCGAGCACATAGAAAGCTTGTTCCTCTCCCCATAGGAGCAGAGGTATGCCTGGCATATGGAGGGTGGTAATGAAGGTACCAAGCAACTGCTTCTGAGTACCATTTGCGATAGCTGGCCATCTGAACACATCCTGATTTGCCGTTCCGTACATGTGTCGGGGATCGAATTTGCCAGTGTTGGGGTTAATATAATCGTTTGTAAGCAACATATCGTTCCAAGCATCCACCCAGTTTAAAGGTGCATCATAACCGGAAGCCAGATTTCCATCCATTCCAAGGAAACGAGTCAATGAACGATAAATGGTGTAATGAAAGGCGGCAGAATCCAGTGCGCTATAGTCAGGATCTCTGATAAAGTACGTGAGACTAGAGTTCGAAGTCATCTGGACCGCGTCATCTACATCGGTAGGTAACATATCTGGCTGACGGCCACGACCGACGTAAATACTTCCAAAGGTGTTACCACCAGTGATTTCACCAGGAATGAAGAAGTTCTCTTTGCCAACCGAGCGAGCACATTCTCTTACAGCGTGACTGAAATCTCCAAGGGCATCCACAGTGATTTGAGTGGCCTTATCCAAGCGGAATCCGTCAATGTCAAGCTGCAAAATCACTAAACAGGCGAACATCTCAATTTTGTTCCGCACGGATGGAATCCATTCTCGAAGACGATCCTGCACGGAGGCGAATTTGGACAATTGACGTTGCCAATCGGGGAAAACACCAAAAGCTTCAGTGTCTCCATATTGATCAAAATCCGAATCGTAACAACCAACCATCTTGTCGGTAACATCAGCCTTGACCGTATATCCTGTCTCGAGCCAGAATCTTGGATAATTGCAAGTCTCGTTGTATTTGTTATTGAATTCGAAATCCAGGTATCGTCGCTGAGGATCACGCCATTGGACGTAGTGCTCTGTAAGTTGAAAGGGGGTCGAAGAGTTGAGATACCCCTCGAAGGCAATCAAATCTCCCATCGTCGCCATGGTGTTATCCAGAATGACATACATCCCTCGATCATGAATGGCCTGGGTGGCCTCTCTCCACATATCAATGTCTCCGAAATGTTGGTCCAGAAGAGAAAAGTCCAATGGTGAGTAAGCATCGGCACCCCAAGGTTGATTGATCATAGGACTTCCAGCGATATAAATGCCCTTTACGCCCATTCCCTGAATATAGTCCAAGCTGTCTAGAAGACCCTGGAGATCACCACCATGACGGAGCTGTGTTTGCATGACATCATGCTCGAACAGCGTCCCGTTGATATCATCATTCGATGGGTCCCCATTGACCCATTTGTCTAAGAATAGGGAGTAGAATGGAAAGCGCCAGTCGTCTGGGGATTTCGTGTATGTGTGCTGCAAAAGGAAATCTTGTTAGCCTTCTAGAAATGCCAAAGATATCCATTGACCTTTTCACAATCAATCGGGGAAAGGAAAAGGCTCAAAGGCAAGACTTACGCCTTCCCATGCGCCAGAATAATCGAGAACATTAGTTGCAGTCTCATTCGTGTTTAAATTATACCCAACAAACTCGGGATCATAACGGAGCGCCGTAACCCGTGTATTCCATATGCCTAGCAGAACAAGAACTCCTGAAAACCCGAACATCGTAACGAAATGGCGGAAAAGCGGCTCAATATGCCAAATCAACACATTGGTCGCTCAACCCGTGCCAATTCAGCCAAAAGAGCGTCGTTCCCGGCCGTAAGTATGTCGTCGTTGTGTTGTTGTTGCTCCTCTGATATCCAGCAAACTTTGCTCGTCCAATATTATTAGTGTCACGTATGGACGGAGGATTGTGTCGTGTCGTGGATTATGGGTCGCGGTTCCACGTAAAAAAGGCAGGTAGTGTGAACGAGTAACGAACGTGGGTATCAACTGAGGATACAGAGGACAAGATGCTGTAGAGGTGAAAGAGCAACGCGATGGTGAGCAGGAAGAGAGAGAGAAAGAGAGAGAGGAAAGGAAGGAGGAGGCTGAAGCAAGGCAAGCGGTTGATGAAGTTACACCCCCGTAAAACAAGATCGTACTCAAGCTGAGATCAGCATCCCCTACTGCTGCTTGTAGGCCAAGTGTTGCCTGAGCTTAAAACCCCACTGTCACCAGTGAAGCTATGCTTGAAGGAGTAAATTACAGACCCGAAGAGGACCAAGGCGTATTTTTGGATACGGGAGGACTTCCATAAATCCATGCAGGTCCATCATAGCGACTGGCGGACAGGGGTGTCCAGGAGGGGGGGCAGTTTTTAAACGAGCGACGCACTTCGTGAAAAGAAACATAAAGGAGTGCGTCCCCGAAGGATTTGAAGTGGCTGTCTGCCCTATGGATTCAGGGGAACGCCTTACCGTCCTGAAGAGCATCTAGTTTGATGAAGCGACGGGGGCGCCAGTCGGCCGTGCGACGAGGTGCTCAGAGGCTGTTAGAAAATGTACGACGGCTAAGTACTTTACATTTGCAAGAGTGTCAGTCATTGATTGGCGAGCCGAGAACAACCTTCCCCTATACCGCTTGCCCGGCTGCTCGCCGGAGTCAGTTCGGATAATCGCAATGGTCAGCAAAAAGTTGAACATCTCATAGGCATATTACTTCGTTGTAGGCGCTCTCTAACGCCTCTTCGTATTTCTGATTACCTCTCTATGTCTTCCCAGGATATCAATGTTATTATGGTCGTATTCTGCTAACATCTCCATAAAACGTGTGGGGGGAAGCGCTTTTGCTGGGCTCGGCTGGCTTCGAAAGCCAATGACAAAGAAGTTACACAGTTCCTGTACGAATGAAGCCTGTGTTCCTGGTGCATGGTAAAAGTACCCTAGCGCCGCCTTGTGAACGGGACGTTGGTTGGCACAAACTTCAAGAGTTTACGAAGGAGTCAGGGTCATCGAATTTTACGTTATTGGGAAGTTCTACAGTAGCAATGATGGTTCCTGGCGCAGAATCTGTCAATACAAAGTCAACTGAATAGAGCATGGAAAACGCGTCCACCTGGCATCAGCCATGATTGATCATTGAAGATGCGCAATGCTTCCGTAGACTATTGCTTAATTATCGTCATCAGGTGGGTGTCGGTACACGCAGGACTCAGAAGACTGAGGACAAACATGGCCAAATACTGCGGTGGACCTGGCTGGATTCGAGGCTGGAACGGGTGGACGCTGTGGTTGTTTTTTGTTATGGAGTCTCAACGACCTAATGTCATTGGAGGGGAAGTCTGATGATTAGTGGCTGATGGTGGTTGGTGATGAAGCCAGGGCTCCATGCAGAGGCGTGCAGACCAGCGAATGAGAGGGCATCCAAGCTGCGGGATATCTACTCTAAGCCTCGAACGTATGATCGTCATCCCGCTTGTCAGGTTCCTGGTGGCCGATTATTAGTCAGGAAAGGCACCGCGGCGCAGATTGCTACTGTACGGTGCTACCCAGGGCCCTGTCACGCTGCAGTAGTGGGGCTACAGGATAGGGGGCACTGGGCATTGGGACAGGAAGCTCGTCCCAGCTCGTGTGCACATTTATTTTCACATCTGAGCCAAGCGACGTCGCAGGCAAATTTGGTAGATTGGCCCATGCTGCGCTCGTGTCCAAAACACCATGCCCACTCCGGTTTCTCGTGTCTTCGAGAAGCTTCACAATCTGCAATGGGCGTGGCAGAGGCGGTGGAGTCCTCCTGTAGGAAAAAGTAGGACTGTGCACAACAATATGCTCGTCGAGCCAGTAATATTGTGCAGTCCTTGGGGTGGTAAATTGATAAGGAAAAGCAAGGAAATTGGTGAATTGATCCTGGACCGTCGAGATAAGGTGTGGCGGCTAAAATGCCCTTGATTGCGCTAAACTGGCAATGACGGATCTTGAGTGCGTGTGTGTCACGTGTATATATTAACTTCCCGTCAGACACGTTCGGGTTCCTGACTCGGCTTGTAGGTCTTGCAAGCATCTGAGAGAGGGCAATGGAGAAGAACAAAGGACCAAGGCGCTGGAAGGCTTTGCAGCTGAAACTGAGATTTCTGCTCTCTACCACGATTTAGTGCGCAGTAGTCGCGGGCGTAAAGCTGCTTAAATATGGCCATCCAATTTCCATCGGAGCACAGTAGCGAATAATGCCTTTATGCTGCTGTTCATCCGTTGATTCGCATTATTTCATGCAAGGGAGAGTGGTCGAGGATTACTACCGTACTCGACCCTGAGTGGTGAGCCTGTATTCCCAAGCTTCCGGCTAATCCGTGCTAAGGCACGACCTAACCACCCGCTTTCAGGGGTAAAATGAGTGTGTAAACAACATGTAAAAGCGACCATGACAACTAGCCAAATTTGTAGCGCTGTCCTCTGAGTCCTCCTATCTCTCTGTCTCTGCCTCTCTCTCTCTCTCTCTCTTTTTCTCTGTCTCCCTCTCTCCCTTTTCCCCTCTCCTGAAGACACCTGGAGAAGGGAAAGAAAGGAAAAGAGAGATCCTTCGGGCGGTACTCGTCTTTCGCGTCTCGACACACAACTTGGCGTTGAGACACCTGACACTTGACACCGGCGGGGCTGAAGATAAAAAATACAGACGCGAAGGATGACTTGAACTAGGTGCTTTAGGCTTGAGACGAGATTCACCACCTCACCACCTCACCTTTTTGGACACCACCGACCTTGATTGGATCAAGGCCTGAATAATAATAATAATCAAGACTTGAAAGAGAGACCTTGAACGCTCGCTTCTTTCGGCTTTACTGTAGATTCGTGGTCCTGTCGTGTAGAAGTTTGGAACGCTTGCGACGACAGGTTGTGGCTCATTCGCCCCTCTCTATCTCTATCTTCCCAAACTGCCTCTCTGGGTCCCGTCCACTATCTCCGTCCCACAAAATGAGCCCAAAAAGTCACGCGCCACGCATGCGAAAACGGTCATGGAAATAATAATAAATATGGAAATTGGAAAAGAAATGGAAAATAGGCCTCTGTGCACCTGCCGGCGGCCGTTGATCCCCTCCTTTGGCTTGTGGCTCCCCCTCTAGCCCCCCCTCTGGTCCTTGGATCTCCTCCCATTGGATACCCCTATCGCTACGATGACCACGTTAAACCTCATCGGGGCGGCCAAGACCAAGGAATCTGCTGGGAATCTGCCTCTGTCAAGCTCTTTGTCCTCCTATGAACGAATGAGCAGCCACTGTCCGCCGCCTTCTTGGCCAATTACTCCTTCCCCAGCTTTCTCTCCCGTCCGTCGTCTTGTCTGTTCGTTGCGAGAACCTTCACATTCCTTTTGGCGTTTGCTACCCTCGATTGCAGTTGCGCCTCCGATAGAGTGACGGCTTGTACATACCACGCACTGTTGTTGTCGTCCGTCTCCTACTAATAATCATGTATTTCACGTCGACCTCGTCGTCGGCGGCACTCGTTTGGTCCTTGTCCTTGTTGTTTGCTTTCTCGTCCCTCGTTCCCAGTACACATGCCGCAACATCAGACGAATGGAGGACGAGGTCGATATACCAAATCATCACCGACCGATTCGCACGCACCGATGGCTCAACCACATACGCCTGTAATACGACTGCTCAATTGTACTGTGGGGGAACTTTTCAAGGAATCATTAATCAATTGGATTACATACAGGGAATGGGCTTTACTGCTGTGAGTTCGTCTGATCTGAACTAAAGTCGCGTCGCGATGAAACAAACACGGGAATGCACGAACTGACCCCTCATGCTCACACACTTAGATCTGGATCTCACCTGTCGTAACCAATATCGACGCCGTCACAGCTTATGGCCAAGGCTACCATGGCTTCTGGACACAAGATATCACCACCATCAATGAAAACTTCGGAACCGCAGACGACTTGAAGAGTCTCTCCACCGAGCTGCACAACCGAGATATGGTACGACCTCCTATAACATGCAAAGAGCACAAGTACTAACCCTGAGCAGTACCTCATGATCGATGTGGTCGTCAATGATATGGCTTATGCTGGAGCCGGAGCTGATACCGACTACTCGACCTTTGTGCCCTTTGATAAGGAGGAATACTTCCACTCCTTTTGCTTCATTACCGACTACGGTAATCAGACAAACGCCCAGGACTGCTGGTTGGGAGACAACACCGTCGCATTGGCCGATCTGGATACCGAATCAACCTTTGTGCAAGAGACTTGGAATACCTGGGTGACGGAAATGGTTGCAAACTACTCTCGTATGTCCTTGGAATGCAGCCCCACTTTAACCTTACACATTTGCTAACACGGCAATTCAGTCGATGGACTGCGTATTGATGCTGCTAAACACGTAGACAAACCCTTTTGGCCCGGATTCCAAGACGCTGCTGGTGTCTTCACAATTGGAGAGGTCTTTGATGCAGATGCGGTAAGCGCATGTTACTGGGCTGTCGACGCCCTCTCCTCGGTTCTAAACTACCCAGCTTGGTACTATATCGTTTCAATTATAGGAAACAGCTCAAATGCTATGGGGGGTTTGGGATACGAATTTGGAATTGTCGCCACGGACTGCTACGATAGTACAATCCTTGGTACCTTCAGCGAGAATCACGATGTGGCCCGATTTGGCTCTGTCACTACCGACCTCTCGAGACAAAAGAACGCCCTAACTTTCAATTTCATGTCTGATGGGATTCCAACCGTATACTACGGTGCCGAGCAAGGTTTCACCGGAGAGAACGACCCTCATAACAGAGAAGCTCTATGGCTCGCAGAGGGCGGCTTCAACACTACTGCCCCTCTTTACCAGCATGTAAAGTCTCTCAACACAGCACGCAGCGCAGTAGGGGATTACATGGCCAGCCAGAACTACTCCAATTGGTCGCCATACTGGGCCTATAAATCTCAAATAATATACACCGTTAACGAAATGATTGTTTTCCGGAAAGGCTACGTAGAGTCTATCGTGACAGCTCTCACGAACGTGGGAGTTGGAGCTGACGACATTGGTCCGTACAACGTGTCGAACACCAATTTCGCCGATGGTATTGAGATTATTGAGGTTTTGAATTGCACGAGCCAGATTGTCGGTTACGATGGATCTATCAATATTACTTTGGTAAACGGAGAACCTCAGGTATGCTTCATCTGCGAAACTTAGGAAAATTTGAGAAATCATACTAACACTTAATTCAGGTTTGGGTGCCAGGTTCTCTCCTGGTCAACACTACCGATCTCTGCCCAGACCTTGTCAAGAAAGTAACTGACAAAGCTGGCAAAACATCTTCATCGACCAGCGGATCGTCAGCTATATACCCTTCGAGCAGCGTACTTGGCTCGTTCTTATTATGTTCATTCGCAGTAATCTTTTCGTTACTATCATGATGTCCCTACGGAATCTCGGTCTGGATGTAATTATGTAATTATTGATTTTGCAACTGCGCGACGAAACCTGGGTTTCAGACAATTGGGAAAGAGCATCAACGGATATCTTGGGCTTTGCTTTGGGGGTGTTTGTCTTGCATTGTATATAGGAGTATTCGCGTTCGCATTTTGGGTTGGAGCAAAACAATACTTGGGTGGGCACAACAAGCAACCAGCTGACTTTGATTATTTTCTTGTCGGAATACCAATATGAGTAAAAAAATATAATTACTCATACTTTGAGCATTGTCTTCTCACCGATATACAAGTACTATCCTATATGTATTATTGTCAAGGTGATGTGCTAAAAATAATAGAGTGCTACTAGGTTGCAAGTCCTCGGCTGTCAGGTCATTTATATGTAAAGTCTAGCATACAAGCTTTAAATCAAGCGCCAGTGTTGAGTGACTTAGTTACTCTAGTTACCCTAGTTGAGTTAAGTCAAATAAGTCAGTTACTCAAATAAGTCAGTTACTCAAATCAAGTGAGGTTCTCAATCCAAGTGGGTTACCTAAAGTAAGCAGGTTACAATAGTAGATGACCTTATGCTCCCGTCTTATGTGCCTATTTTACACTGAGAGGTACACTATGGAATAAGTAAGTTAGTCACGTGGTAGGGACCATATTGTACGGAGCACTTTATAGTTTCTATAATAAATTCAAGAAGATTCAAAAGAGCCCTAGTTGTAAGATTACTGTACAAATTGGTTTATAGGAGATTATTTTAAATGAATGTCTATTCAGATGGTTTGGGTAACTTACTTGGTTTAAGTAACTCACTTGATTTAAGTAACTCACTTGATTTGAGTAACTCACTTAATCTAGGCAGCGTACTTATCTAGGTAATTGACTTAATTTAAGTAACTCACTTGATTTAAGTAACTTGGTTGCCCTACTAAAAATGACCTCTTATAAACCAATTCGTCCGGTATACTTATTGTCTATTATATTCTTGCAATAGCCAAGCGCACGTGAAGGCCCTTCGCCCCGCGCCGCTTTGCTTACCCTCGCCAAATCTTACTCTCACCCTCCTCAACCCCCCTTGCCAACATGTTTACACAATCTCCAGTATCTCATCTCTGCTTACCAGGTCCTCCCTAGCTTCAAACCCCTAGTCATTCTCTGTGTGCTTTCAAGGCCGTGGGCTATCTGATTCTAGTCAAAATCATTGCTCTGTGACGTTCGGTTTCAATCCCAATGAGCGGTCCACTTCGGAGTAAGCAGGGTTGCTGGACCTGCCGCTTGCGCAAGAAGAAATGCGATGAGGCTCGTCCTCATTGTTCAACATGTGAATCGCTATCAATCACTTGCTATGGTTTTGGCCCACAAAAGCCTGACTGGATGGACAATGGTGAGAAGGAGAGAGCAGTTGCGAATAGCCTCAAACAGATCGTGAAGCACACCTCGAGACGTAAAGGTACAGCTCAGTTTTCAAAACAACGCGGACAAGTCAGCAGGATAGCACCCAAGTCCTCGAATGGTTCCGTGGAAAATTCCTCTTCCGGTCCTGGATCAAACCACCAGCATGATGCTGCCCCTCCATCAAGTTATGGCTCATCACAAGAAGATGGAGTTAATATATTGCAAGATGGATCGTCTGTAAGTATGTTGCTCCCATGACAGGCGTGAGAGATTCTGATATAAACTAGGAATCTCCATCGCCCGAACATGGTGATCATCAAATGGCAGGGTCCATATTCTCCATGTCAGCGGATGAGTCCATCTTGTTGATGCATTTTCTAGACATTGTATTCCCACTACAGTATCCTATGTACAAACCTGGAACCATGGAGGGAGGACGAGGCTGGTTGCTAGCCCTTCTGCTTCGGACAAAGCCTCTCTATCATGCGGCTCTAGCTCTCAGTGCGTTCCACCGCCGTACGACCATACTTGAAAAGATCCCCCATACGTGCCAAGTCGCTGCCTTGGTCCAACAAGAAAAGCATCTTGAAATTTGTCTGACCGAATTTCAACAAAGTATGAAGACAGTCAACCAGTTTGTCCAAAGAACATGCCTAAAGAATGGACTGGGAATAGCAATTTCAATCGTTCAACTGGTGTTTTTCGAGGTATTCTCCCTTTAGAAAATTGTTCGGGTTCTATCTGACAACTTTTATAAAGCTTTTTGCGGGCCAGAGCGGCGTATGGCAAATACATCTCCGTGCAGCAACGAATATGTACCATCGACGCTGTAGAAAAGAATTAGGCGATCTTGGTCTAGCCGAAAAATCAATGACAATCTTAAATGAGGACCTTCCACTCTATGAAGATGGGCCTGTGGTTACACAAGAGGTTGTGATCTTTAGATTCTTAAACGGCATAACGATTTGGCTCGATATCATCTCTTCTATCACGGCAGGAACAGCGCCACATTTACTACCTTATCACTTCTCTGCCATCACTTCCAATTCCGAGACCAAGCTTGAAAACATCATGGGCTGCAAAAATTGGGTGATGCTTCAGATTGGCCGCATTGCTGCGCTACATGAACACAAAACTCAAGCGTTGCAGCAAGGAGATTTTGATTGCACGGAATTTCAGCAAACTGTGTTGGATATCAGTAAGGAGATTCAGTGTGGTCTTACCCAGGGGGCTTTGGAAGGTTTCAATATTTCTGAACGCGATTCTACTACAATATTTAGCACGATTTCAGATCCGCCTATACTCGTCACACGAATTTTTGCTTACATGGCATCTTTTTACCTTCACTTGGTCATTCAAGGCTTTCAAACGCTGGAATTATTAGACACGACCATCTCTGAAGCCATGAGGATGCTTCAAACTCAGGTTCCAGTTCATCTTTTACCAGCATTAGTCGCTCCGTTGTATGTTATTGGGTCTGTTGCAAGACAAGAAGATGAACAGTTCTTTCGAAACATTTTATCCTCTCCGCCGTTGTTGGATCCATTATTTGGACATCGAGGAAGGATATTGCCAATTCTGGAAGAGATTTGGAGCAGAAGGCAGACTACATCTGATTTTACGTGGAAAGACAGTCTTGAACTTACGCATGATCTTCTGCTTATTTGATCCGGAAATATCATAGGCAGCAGAGCTTTGGAGCCTTTTCTTTCTTCATCTCACTGCGGATCTTACTATGATTGGTGCCAGGTGCGACTCGCTATGGAAATGCCAAGTCATGACTAGCTGCGGCAGCTACCGTCTTAATTGCTTTGTAAGAAATAATTTCTAACAATCTATTGAGACATGGGAGACTGACTTGAGTAACTCACTTGATCTGGGAAGCCATAATCAGAATGATCCCTTACAAAACAGTTTCTTCAGTATCTGTGGTTTCGGGACCGACTCCCCTAAAATACATGTCCGGCTCATTTTCGTCAAATATTTCCTCTGCGTTTCCTGTCAACTTCATATAATTGAGATATTCAAGGTTTTCGGCTTGGGATGTTTTCTATCTAAGATACGTCTAAACATAGAAACCAGGTAGGTATACATTGACTAATTCTAAATGAGCTAGTCCCTCTTTAGAGATACTCGCGATGCCCCTATATCGCTAAGCGGAGGTAAGCGGCCTACAGGGCCCGACATGCTTCCAGAACCCATTGTTGCTCAGTCTATTAAACAAGGAAACAAGTGTGAGGCTGTTTCGTGAAGCGCAACTCTCTTGGATGGCATCGGAGCAACTACTATCCCGTCTAAATTGCATTCCGGAGACTTTTTAAAGCAGACGACGCACAAGCATTCAGCTTCTTTGTAAGCACTGCGGAATTCGGTTTAGTTGGCAATTTAACCGAAAGAAAAGAGAAGAAAGGGAGGGAAATGGAGGGCGCTACGCCCAGTGATTGGATGCAACTGCGCCTAAACCTTTTGCCCTCTTCCTTTTTACATGTTCATCGCGGCTTTGCCAGTTCCGGGTGATACCAAAGCTCTGAGTTGGACCAGAGATGGCCACGCAACAGATCGTTTGGCATATCTATATATCTAGTCTCGCAAGGTCAGTCAGTTCACAATTACTTTACCCTGCATGCCACATAAGCAATCGCATTCAAATTTGTAATTTCCTATATTGTACGTATAGGTTCTAAGTCTTCGTCTTTACATATACAATGCTTTATATTCTTGGTCTCGCCTCAAGCACTTTTCAAAAAGCCATCAACGTTGTCTTTCACTTCCTCACCGGCTATTACTTCCAACAACTACCTAATCCAGATCTTAAATCACAAACCATGAAGAACATCGTTATCCTCGGAGGCTCCTATGCAGGAATCAGCACAGCACATCGACTACTCAAACAAGCTACAAAGACTGGACCCTTCAAGATCACACTCGTATCACCAAATACCCATTTCTACTGGAACATAGCCTCCCCTCGAGGCGTAATCCCAGGACAACTCACCGACGATAAACTTTTCCAACCGATCGCTGCTGGCTTTAAACAATATCCAACAAGTCAATTTGAATTCATCGTTGGCTCTGCCGAAAGTGTCGATGTTCAAGCCAAAAAGGTAGAGATTTCTGATTCTACTGGTAACACAACACTTGACTATGATTTTCTCGTTCTTGCTACTGGTACCAATTCAAAGGGAGATACACCATTTAAGGGTCTAGGGTCAACCGAAGCAACGAAGGATGCTCTACATGATTTCCAAGCGAGGGTTAAGAAAGCTAAGACTATTGTCATAGCTGGTGCTGGTGCGACGGGTGTTGAGGTTGCTGGTGAACTTGGGTTCGAGTATGGACGAGGGAAGGAAATCATTTTAGTAAGTTTTAAATACATCTTGAAAACCTCTCGACGTAATGATGCATACAGCGAGCCTACAACTATCATTCTACCTCTCTACCAAACCATCCCAATCATCTACCAACTTAGCTAACATCATCACAGATCTCAAACGACCCAACAGTTCTCCCAGGAAGACCAGCCAACGTCTCAAAAACCGCAATAAAACAACTCCAAAACCTAAAAGTGGACCTCAAATTACAAACAAAAGTCATCTCCTCAAACCCACTACCCGAAAATCAACAAGAGCTCACACTTTCAACCGACGAGAAATTGATCACCGATATGTATATTCCAACATTCGGAGTAAAACCCAACTCATCATATCTTCCCTCGAAATTCCTCAATGCGAATGGATTTATTGTCGTCGATGAGTTTCTTAAACTCAATGGGATAGATTCCGTATGGGCAATTGGTGATGTATCAGAAGTTGAGCCACCTCAATTTTTGTACACAGATAAACAGTCGGTTTATGTCGTTAAACTTATCGCTTCCCTTTTAAACGGGAAGACAACGCTTCCTTATAAGGTGGCTACGAGTAGTATGTTAAACCCCACTCCCTCTTTTTATGTTTTTGGTGTTAATAATGGTTTTTGGGTTTTGGTTGATTGACTTTTTTGTGTTTAGGTATGATGGGACTTCAGATTGGAAAAAGGGCTGCAACGGGTCATTTTGGAAGTATGACTATTCCTAGTTTTCTTATTAGTTTCATGAGGAAGACGCTTTTTGTTGAGAGGTTGGCTCCTATGGTTAATGGGAGTGCTTTTTGAGTGGAGGGAGGGTGTATCTTTCGTTGGAGGATTGGTGGTTGAATGTTTGTTGGTTTGTTTGGGGAGGGGGTAGGGTTTAGAGCGGGAGGTTGTTAAGTAGTAGATTTAGGGTTAGGGTTTGTTAGGTTTTTGTGGTTGTTAAAGAGGTCTTTTTTAAAGGTAGAGAGAGAATTTTTGGGAGTTTTTTTTATAGAGAAGACATAGGTTTTAGATTCGAGTGCCTGAATTGAGTTAGTTACCTAAATCAAGTGAATTATCTGAATCAAGTGCTTAGTAACAAAAGAGATAAAGAAAAGTAAAAGTAAGCTAAGAAAGGGACATAGCTTAGTGTAGTTACCTTAAATTTCAGCTGAAAAGTCGTAATTCGAGAATCTTACATAGCTCTCTTATTTTGGTAGGTGTCAGTTTAGAGATCTGTGCCTTTTTGGTAGTTGCTAGCTCGGGTGGATTAATTACTAGCAATAGAATACTAATAATTATTCAGGAGAGTTACCTAACTCAACCTAAACATCCAAACCTTAGCAATCATATCTCAATCGCATCTAAGGAACTAAAGCTTTATCCATAACTAGTTACTACCAAAGGAAGTAGCAGCATTACCAAACAAAAAGTATACAGCAACCATCTTACTTCAACCGACACTCAATAACAGTCTGCGGCCCAACCCTAGATCTCCAAATCCTAACAAGAACCAAGCCAGCCTCATCCAACAATACCGAAAACTCCCTCTCAGATCTCTCATTGCCACCAATAATCAACATACAAAGATCCATCCAATAAACCGTCTTATCAACACTATTTTTTTCCGGCTCTGGAGGAACTACCATCTCTCCAATTAATAATCGAGAATCTGCAGCCACTGCCGATGCGATATTTTGGAGGATTCGTCGTGCTTCGTTATCTTGCCAGTTATGTATTATTCGTCGGAGGTAGTAGATATGTGCATCTAGATGTTTTAATTGATATGTTAGTAATTAGAAGTATATATTTCTTTCACTTCTTTTTTCTTAGAGTTGAGATTTTCTATAAATTCGAAAGGGGAGCGAGGGGAGGGGAGAGAAGGCGGGACTTTGAAATATATAAGGTAAAAAACTGGTGGGTACTTACTTTTGACAGGTTGAGGTTGAAAGAAATCAATTACCATCTTCTCAATACCAGGTAATTGATCATCAGAAACAGCATCCAAAACAGGTTTCCGATCCTGCAAAATCATCTTTCCAATTTTCTTTCCCTCTCCCTTTTTCTCATCCTTGCTTTCATGCAAAACCTTCTCAATCTCCCCTTTAATCTGCACCAAACTCTGACCTCTACCACCGGCAATATCAACAAGAAAAGCCCTCTCTCCTTCGTCCCATCCTCCTTCTTTACTCCCTCCACCTTGCTGCACCAAATCCCCAAAAGGAAACATGCCCAAAACAGGAAGAGCAGCCTCCTGAGTCATCATAGCCTTATTAAACCTACCAAGCCTCTCTGGAAAATCAAGTAAAACCTCATAGAAAGATTTTCCTTCTTTTTTTGCGAACCATGAATAGGGCGATTTCTTTGGATCGATAATACTATTTGGGGCGTGTGTTGATATGTAGGAAGGTAGAAGATTTGCTACGGGGGAGATTTCTTCTACGCTGTTTTTTGGGGGGGAGTTATATGTGAGTGAGAGAAGAATGAGTATAAGAGAGAGGTTTGGGGAAGATTTAGAAGGATAGGTTGATTTGATTGGAGTACTTACCAAAGATTATAGAAATCAACTTCTGATCCTTCAAGATACGCTAATGAGAAACGCGTATGCTTATACATATTATCCCCTACCGATTTCAAGATCCCAGTCGCGGTAATGATATGCATTAATCGAACTAACTCGTACAATTTTTAAATATCAGTACTAAATTCATTATCTACGTACCACTATGCCATAAACGTAAATAATTATAAACATTTCATTCATCTAGACTTAGTCTTAGAAAGGTACCTAAGGTAAGGTAGGTAAGGTAGAGTAAATTTGGGTTTGATAGGAAAGAGAAAAGGAATAAATATATATATACGTACTCAAAACTTCTTCATTAGCATTTATGTTCCGTGCTAATGTCTTAGCATCAATTGTTCCTTCTCTTGGTATCGCAGTTATAGCACCCATTTGCATCAAGGTTCTTATAGCTGCTGTTTCCGAATACTATACTCCAGATTTCTCATTAACACAACTCCCAACTCACAACTCACAACCAATAAAAAATAAAAAACTCAATTTGTCCTCCCAAAATGGCACTAACCTCAACTCCCTCTCCTTCTCTTTCTCCCTTTAAAACCAACAAAAAATAAAATATAAAGGGTGTATTTAATTTAATTTATTTGGCAAAATAAGAATGTATAATAGGTACATACATTAGTAAGTTGTCTAAACATAGCCTCATCCGGATCATCCAATTCATAACGTAAAGCCTCAATCTTCCCCAAGAGATCTAAACGGATCAAACGATCTCGATGCGGTTGAGATACATCGTAGAGTTTTGCTGTTGCGAGGAGGGATTCGATATCGTTGATTAATTTTTTGTTGGTTAGGGTCGTCATTATTATTGTTATTGTTATTGATGTTTACTTAGATGGGTAGGTAGATTTTGTTTGTTTGGTGATAAGGGGAGGGAGTTTAGTTTATATAGGTAGGTAGGTAGATGGATTGAGAATTTGAAAGTTTGAGATGAGGTTCTTTTTTTGGGAGAGAKAGCATTAGAGTGGTTGGTATGGAGTTATGGTTGTATGTCTACTGTACATATGGTACGTAGATAAGGAGATATAGACTTTTCCCGCTACAGAAGGGATCGTATAGATGCTAGTATTGCGCGATGTGTGGCACAGTGGGTAAAATGGTTAGTGTGAGGTGCGGTGATGCTTGTTTGTGATATGGCGAGGATGTCTACCAACCAGCGTCTTGGAATAGGTATATGTATCCTCGCTTAACCGGCCGCTCCTTGCACATACTTCCATATTTACTTCCCTTTTGTGCTTCGTGCATTTTAGGAGACAGGGATTCCATGAGTGGTTCATGTATGGGTGTGATAACGAGAGTACCGTACTGTACGAATTGGTTTAAAGGGATCATTTTGATTAGGCTAAGCAAGTTATTTAAACCAAGTAAGTTACCCAAGTCGAAATCATCTCTTATAAACCAATTCGTTCGGTAAGGTGAAAGGAAATTAAGAAAAGACACCCATCATAGAAGAGCATGATGTTGCTTTGTTAGGACGAAGCTGTAAAAGCTGGGTTTTGATGCAGGTTGCATGTATTTATAACAAGTAAAGAGTGTCTGCCTCGGTAGAAACAAGCGTCATAATAGATCTCACTACATAAAGTCTCCAACAGCAGTAACCGAGCTGGGGTCATCGCATTTCTATAAGGCTATACTTCCATTTATTCCTTGTTTATATCAAATCTAGGCTTACCACTCAAACTCCGGGCCCATCAACTTACACAATGGATCCGCATCCTCAAAAGCCTTCTGCTCCTTCGGAATCGAGTAATCTACCGTCCTACCCTCTGCATTCTCTAACTCGGCATGCTTGACAAGCGTATCTCTCACCTTATCTTGATACCATTTAATAGCATGTTCTACGCATCATTAGCTAGGAAATTCTCTAAATCACCCCTTAAATCAAAGACAAAATGGAATAGAACATACCTTGAACAGGATGAAGTCTCCCTTTCCCCAAAACCCCGTTAGCAAAACCCTTCTGCGCCGCAACAGCAAGCTCAACATCTTCACGCTCTACAAACCTCCAATACTCAATGTCATGATCCATCCATCTCTTCCACTCATCCCCTTCCCTCACCACTTCCTTTCGCCGATATGTCTCACTCGTATACCGAGTATCCAACGCACCCCTCGCATCAAACCTTGCAATAAATAGTAGATTCTCACTGAAGATAATGGCTCCGATGGGATATAACCAAGTTATATAGCTCTCAGCAAGTTTATCATCTGAAGGAGGTAGGAAATGACGTGATGAGCCGTGGCCTTGTCGTAGGTAGTAGTCATTGAGGCAGAAATCCTTAGGGAGTGTTGTTGGATGGCCTGTTGCACAGTGGTAGCATTCTTGGAAACCATCTGCAAACGTTTTCCAATTGTAGTTAGTACCAGTCGAAGCAGATTCCCAGGTATGGTCGTAAGTCCAATTTTCGCTAGGCGGGAAGAGTGCGTACTCGTCGCCAACTTCCTTACCTGTTGCTGCAGTGGGCATGGGATCAAAATCATCTCCAAATTGAGTGGCGAAACTTATTTCTGGAGAGGGAGAAGCGTCGAAGTTGACGAAGATGAAGCCTTGAGCAGTAATGTGGGTGTGGATTTTGAAAAGAGAATGTTCCTTGGGGTCAAATCCCGGTAGGCTCATGTATTCACGTGCTGTGTGAAGATCACCAGTTGGAAGATATGTCCAGCCATGGAATCTACAGGCTAGAACGGTGGTTGAACCCGAGTCTTTTGTCGTTACTGGGTGTCCTCTGTGACGACAGACATTGTGGAAGGCGTTGATATTTCCATTCTTGTCTCTGATGAGGAAGAAGGGCCAACCGAACATATCTAAGGTAAGATAGTCGCCGGCTTTTTGGAATTTCGCTGTGAAAGAGGCAACGTGCCAATAACGAGAGAAGATAGCTCTTCGCTCAAGCTGGAATATCTTCTCATCTCGATACCATCTAAGGCACCTTCAGTCCTATGCTCACTTGAGAAAGTCTCTAAGCCTGGCAATGAAGCCAATACAAGTACAAAACTCACCGTCCAGGCAACAAGTCCGTGACCCCATCCTTCTTCAGATCCTCCTCGCAAACATTCTTGAGACTTCCTTTCTGGAGGTAACCGCCGCTGGCGAGATATGTTTTGGAATCAATAGATGTCATGCTGAGTTTTTGAAGTTATCAAAGTATATTGAAAGTATAACTTTGGCAGTGTTTGTAAACACTTGAAGCTGACTTGGCTGTATAAAGGTGGGGTCAAGCCCAGTTTGGAGTAAATAGTCTGGGGCTAGACTTTCCCCAATAGGCCAGATAGTGAAGGCTGGAAGACATCTGCGATCATGTCCGTATGACGGAGATGACCGTATCCTTCTGTTTGATAGAATACTCCATGATCCACGATTCGCTTGATCTTGATCTTGATCTGGGGTCGCTTTCGATAACAAGAATTAAGAAAGATATTTACAGGCGCCAAGACTGCTTTGCTCGATGGTCACAACTTCTGTAGCGACACATACCTGATCATTGACTATGTTCTGCCGCGACGTTTCTCATGCGATGCGAAAGGATTTGTTTTGGGCGGTAGATTGAACTGCGCTTCTCTGTGTTTTCTGGAGTTGAAGGAGAGGTGTTGCTGATCAACGCTGAGTAAGCAGTTTTCGGACCTAAAGCGTGGACCAGTCGCGTTACAAGTACTGAAGCCAAAATACAGAACGATCGTTTACCACTACAATTGAGTTCAAACCTCCTCGTTCCCACATGGTCTTCTGAATCCTATCTGCCTCGAATCCATCTGGGTGAAACTCACCGTCACTACTGTAATCCACCAAGCGCCGAGTTCAAAGTAGGTTATATTGGGGATCGATAGTAGGTAAGTGAGAGATGATACTATCGCGTCTATCAAGTATCATTTTCCAATTCAGCGGGACGTTGCAGTGCAGAGATCGACAGGTGCTAGATCTGGAGATAATACCCTCCCTTCCGTGAAAAGCTAAATCTTAACTTTCACACTAACTAATACGTGTAGCTGCTAAACCTTCACCACCTTACCTTACTTCCAAACAGTATTGTCAGCACTCATTGCGCGGAGCCATTCCTCTACCCAGCTATACGCACGAAAAGGGCCACGAGACCATGCCGAATTCCGCACGAACATATGCTGAAAACACGGAACGATTGAGAATGGCTCATAAGATCTAGTTTGCACTGCCCCTACTCCTACTGCGACTACTTGAGCTGGATGCGTTGTAGAACACCCTTGTGAAAAGTACCTGGACCAAGCTGCGCAGCATTCCTTTTGGCAAATCATCTAACTGAGGAGCATAGCACGCAAAAGCAGTATAGTCGAGGGTGCTCAATTGGAAAGCCTGGCTCGGTCAGCATGTTGAGTGGTGGCGGAAGGCCAGACGTACTACTTGCAAACGCAACCGTGAGGCTCGATAGAAGTAAACCCGAGCGGCTCCTGCATTCTGCAGTAAACCGCGCGGTTTGGAAATTGGCCGGAAGATCGCACCCTTACATCATGTACTCCCGTATGCAATAATCACGCCTTCAGTGCTTTACACATGCGCGCTGAGTTTCTTTTTGATACATAAAGTGTCGTACAGGTTCAAAGACAAGTCAATGAGCCGCTACAGATTCACGTAGACATGCCGTCCACTATGCACCGTTGATGGTTTGGGCTGATCTCTCGCTCTGCGACGGCCAAGACGGACAGTGGTTTCGAGGAAAGTGCCGTTAACTCCTCTGCCAGTGCATTGTAGGTCAATTTGTCCACTGTCTCTGATCCTCATGAATGTCACTGCGTATTTCCGCACCTGCACGATATGAATGAAGATATAAGAGCATTTTGTGCTCTCCGCTGATGCAGTAGATAGAGCACGTGGTGGATCTTCGTTATCAGTGGAGCTGTTCCTGGTAGCTCAATACTATTACAGTGGGGTGAAATAAGTCTGAACCCTCCTCCCATGTCGCCAAGACCACTTCAGGGTGCCAGAGGTGCGTACTTCTTATACAGTAACTCCCGCTTAGAAAGTACGTATTTCTCAGACCGACGAGGGGTAGGGGAAGGGGTGGGGGTTCAGACTTATTTCACCCCACTGTATATAGTGGTTTATTATGCACAGCTGGTGCAATATAAAGTTCTTCTATACGGAATACGAACCTACCTACAGTACCTTACCCTACAGTACTTTACAGTGTCTACTACTGCAGTACTGCTCACGCTACTACTCCGTTCTGTACCCACGTTACCAAATTTCCAATTTCCAACTTTCAAGTTGCATGGGTAGTGAGTGGCAACTTGCAAATGGATCGCTACTGTACGAGCAGATCATCCAGCAGATCCAGCGTAGCAGTGGGCCGGCAATTGGCATCAAGTAAGTCAAATTCCGATTGCGGTGATTGTAAATGAAGATTCCGGTGTCAAAGCCTAGGCATGATATGTCGAACCTCATCCGAACATCCGCCCAGCTTTTGGATTGTCGGACATGTTTCAACTTTCAATGATACCTTCTTAGACTGTAATTTCAATCCAACACAGTTTCCACTGAGCCGCCAACAATTAGAAATAGCCTTTCTCGAAACGGTCCTTTCCCTGTAGGGGGAGCTTGGCTGCTTGGCGGACCTTTTGTATTGGGTGCAGGAGGTTACAATCAGTCAGTTACAGAATGAGCCAAGGCTAGCTCGGCCACCATGATGCCATCGCGCTTCCCTAGCGAGCTGGGCACACTGGCACCTACAACTGGCACAGGAGGCATCGGTACCGACAATGCGCGAGTGGTGGTGATCTTTGCTTTTCCCATCTTTTCTTTTAGCGTGTCGGTGGACTCGGTACCGTGGTACGACCAGTCAAAAATCAAGACTGCAATGGAGGAGATATCGGGGCTACGGAGCATACAAGACTCGGGTACGAAAGTACGACAGTACGAAAGGTACAGTACCGTACTTGTACCAGGGTAAGAGATTGTATCTGTCCAGAATTAGTAACTCTTTCGTGGAAATCGTGGTTGACAGCTGATAAAGTCGTTGATTTACTTTGAAATCTTTTCTGTTATCAGAAGCGACAGCACGTGTTGCATCGGGATCCCTACTTAGAGCGGCTGTCTCCAACATCTCACAATCATCTCTACAGAGGTGGGATGGGTATATAATCAAAAGTCGGTGCACTGTTTTACCATAGCCTCAGTATATTCTTAGTAAGTAAGCACTATTTTCTATTGCTATTTTAATAAAGATTGAGCTCTTCCCTCCCTCCTATTCTCTTCTTTCTAAATCACTTCTTCTCCTTCKTTTAAGCAAAATAGATATACYAACTACTCCTATTTAGGAGCGGGAGGCTACTCCTATTAAGCCTGTTTCTAATAGAAGCATAGGAAGCTATGCCTAAAGACTGGTTTCTTCAACTTGTACAAAGTATAAGAGAGCGTTGTAAGGCTGTTATTACTRTAAATAGGATGTATACAAAGTTCTGAATAGCTTCAATTATATTTGATTTTTATCTACTTTGCCTTATAATATTTTACTGTAGCCCTGTAAGAGTCTACTACATAGTAATTTGTATTGTAATTTTGATTACTTCTACCACTTTGAGTTCTATATATAAATCTAAAGCAGCCTTGTAATGTGAGTGGCTGGTTATTTAAGTCAAGCTTGCATTTCTGTGACAAAAGCACCGACTTTTGATTATATACCCATCCCACCTCTGTACTCCCCGCCTCCTGTAGTCTTGGATATGCTTGGCATTGCCCCCTTTCTCTCCGCAGTTACACCTTAATCCAAGACACAGCAGTTAAGCTTCCCATGCGGTGCCTTGCCGGTTGGCCCGTTGATAGACAGACTGAGTGACAAGGTGTGGTCCCCCAATTACCTTATGATGTGAGCTGCCTTTTTTATTTATCTTCATGTTCCCCCGTGGGCCTTCTTTTATTGGATCACTAGTTCACATGAGAGAGGCCTGTCTTTTCTCTTTTCCTTTTTCTTTCTCTCATACACAGTAGTCAGACTATCTCTCACTACTGCTACTACTACTACTACTACATACAACCGACATTCTGATGATTACCGTCGCATACTGGACCTCCTCATTACCTACTACCTATCTACCTGCCTACTAAGCCTTTTTTACCCCTCGTCATTCCCTACGTCTGTAGATCCAACACTAGACCATTGATTTCTAATTCTTGTCTTCAATCCATTCTTCTATTCGGCTTCTACTCCTTCCATTTGTTCTGTTGGCGCATAAACATTCTTTTTGAATTTGGGGCCAGTAGTGGGCAGGATGGAGAAGACGCCCATGAGAACCGCGGATACGCCATTCCAGGCTGGACCCCAAAAAGTCAAATGGATCGATGTAGGTTCCTTGGTCCTCCCCCATTCCTCAGAAACGCCTCCACTTGGCGCTACCACAACAATGGCAATTGTTCAGTTGCTACGCCGCTCAATTGCATTCAACGGCACTCCAGAGATCGTACACAACGGGTCGCGTATCTAACTGTTGTTCCTAGGGCTTACGAGGCGTCGCATCCTTCATGGTCATCCTTACACATCTATCGCGCGCCTTTGATCCAGCCCTGTTCTCAACGCGCGACGACGAGACAGCACCAATTCGATTCTTGCAACTCCCCTTCTTCCGCATCCCTCCTCAAGGCCGCATTGGCGTTGTAATCTTCTCTTTCGTAACTGGCTATGTCTGCGCTCTCAAACCCATCCGCCAAATGCGCGAGGGTAACCAAACTGGCGCCCTATCAACTGTAGCCAAATCAGCCTTCCGTCGTTTCCCACGTCTGTTCATCCCCACTGCCGTTGTCACAGTTATTGCTTGGCTGTTGGCTCAATTGGGTGCTTTTGAGATTGCAAAACATTCGGATTCTGTATGGCTGGGTTGGAGTAGTCCTGACCGAAAGGATTTTGTGGATAGCATTGTCAGTTTGGGGTGGAATCTGATCAATACGTGGATCACGGGCAAGAATGAGTATGATGATCACCAGTGGACGTTGCTTCAATTGGTCAAGGGAGCGTTTTTAGTCTACGTCGCATTGTCAGCAGTGGCTTTTATGCAGACCAGGTACCGTATGATGACAGCTTCTCTAATGACTATTTACTACTACTGCTGTGGAGAACGTAAGTTTCCTGTCTCAAACCATCATAAATTTCACTTACTAAGGCATCTACAGCAAACTTTGGCATGCAATTCTTCTTTGGTATGCTTCTCTGCGATATCTCCCAAGATACCGAAATCCAATCCTATATCGCCAAACGTCGGTGGATGACGACCATACTCCCCAGTATCCTCATTCCCTTCGGTCTCTACATCTGCTCATACCCTAGCGAACATGCCGAATGGGCTTCCTGGTCCCGCCCATTTCTCACCGTCCGCCAATACATCATCCCCAACAACCTCCCCTATGGCGATGGTTCAATTGCCTGGATGTACACCGGCATCGGTCTGGATTTTATAGCAGTAGGCCTACAATTAAGCCCATTGGCTAGAGATGTCCTCTCCAACCGCTTCTTCCTCTGGCTCGGCCGCAACTCCTTCGCCGTCTACCTAACCCATGGAACCATGCTCCGCGTCGTACTCGTGCGCATGCTCTACGGCAATAGCATCCCCCAAAGCACCGAAGCCCCTAACGAGAACGGCGATATCGTCCCTCCCGAGCCTCTTCATATCGTCAGCGTACCATGGAGATTTATACTCGTTCCTATCTGGTTTGCGTGCGTTTATTACGTCGCTTTCCTATGGACGAACTACGTAGATTCGTGGGCAGCAAGGGTAACCAAGGCATTGGAGACTCATGTCTTCGTTGAAGAGGAAGGCCAGGGAAGCGGGGAACGCGCGAGAGACTTGAGATTACCTTAGTATGTGCGACGTTGAAATAAATGCGTACTAAGGTTGGGTATTATGGCCGAGGGCTTACATATAGATTTGCAAGTAATAATAGAACTATAGAAATACGAGCTTTGCTTTATTGCATCCGATCACAGCGCCCGCCAAATAAAACTTTGCCTACTTTTGCATTCGAAAATATTATCATCTGGATTCAAGAGTACAGTGTGCGGTTGAAATAAGAATGGTTTGAGCCAACGAACGCATGTTTGTCGATCATCTCAATGAAACAATCTAATTCATCTGATCAACACCTTGGTATATCTTAATTTTTGCCTAGAAAAGAACCCCACTCCCAACCCCACACGATCCAAACATCAATATCTTACTAAAATTTCAATAGGTACCGTACTGTACGCAAATGCGATTTTTACACTTCACCGCTTTATATACAAGAAATTCTACCCGAGGGAGGTGGGTAGAGGTGACGTTAACCTTAGTGCTTCGTTTAAATTTAAACTTCTTTCTTTCCTGTTTCTCTTCGCTTAGTTAGTTCTTTGTATACCTAAGGTATGTAATATAGGAGTAGGTAGGTAGGTAGGTAGGTATAAAAAAAGCTTTATAGTAATGTAATGTAAGAGATAATAAAATAAAGTAAGAAATATCTTGTGTTTTCGAATGTTGTCTTGTTAGTGTGTAGCGAGCGTATATCTAAACTGGTGGCACTTAGAGCAGGGCTGCTTAAGGGAACGGTTAGATTTTAATTAGTAGGGAAGGGAGTAAAAGCTAAGGATTTTATTATATTTAATAGGTAGGTATAGAGGGTTATATAAGCGAGGAGTATAGGTAAAGTTAACAGATAGTAGGATGGGATATTAGTATAGTTTATAGATAGGGAAACTTCTAGGTTAATAGAAGTAAATTAGGTAGATAGAATTAATGTTGAATTCAATGAATATATGGAAATAGTTATATAATTGCCCACTACAAGTAGTCCCATTCTGGCACTCTAGCTTCTACATAGAATATAATACTACCACCGCTTGCTACCCACATGTTGCTGCCCGCTATATTGTGCCTATTCAACAATTAATTACTCTTGTAATAAGTTCTTAGGGGTTTTTATTATTTTACTTAGCTATAAGTTAGATGTATAAGATCTAAATTGCTAGGGCGGCACCTTTGTCTCTTATAAACCTACTTATCTAACGGCGCTTAGGTAAATCGATGTAAGTTAGTTAGTCCCCTCGATCTGTCTGTTCCTTTTTTTTGACTGCCGGGGCTGGTTGTTTCCTCAGTTTCTAAGTCAGGCTCAGGTCTCAACTCTTGGTTTATCTTCCTTGGAATTTAGATTTGGAATGTGAGTTCTAATCCTCATCGGGTTTCGCAATCTCGCTCGCTCGATGGATTTTTCTCTCTATAGAGCTTAGTTTGGTATCTATCTCCGCTTCTAGTAACTTTAACGGCTTCCTTTATTACCTTTTTTGATGCTTCTTCCCTTTTCTTGATTTATAGATGGGGTTTTTATTATCTGGAATGGTTGGCTAGATAAGGACTATGAGTAAATTTGACTATGAATACTGTACTATGAAAATTTGGGTGAATAGTATGAATGAACATGATTAAACGGAAAGAACTTCTGGTTTATTTGTCATTCAATAATACTATATAACTCTATCGTAAGAAACTAGCTTAACTTAAGTAACTTGGCTTACCTATTCTGAAATAAGCAACTCGCTTACTTTAGGCACCTTACTTTACTCTTATCTAAGTAACTTAGTTGACTTGAGTAACTAACTCAGCTAAGTAACTTAAGTAGTCTACTCGCCTTAAGAAATTTACAGTTTGGCAAGCAAATCATGCAAGAAAGAGAGTCAATCTATAAGAAGGCGCAGCCTTTAAGTAAGTGGAATTACAAACATAATTAATTCATGAAAATATCAGAGTTGAGCAAAAGAAAAAAAAGCCAACAAAATTTAAGACTTCCTAGCGGCTCTCGTCCTCTTCCTCGGTGCCTCTTCTTCCTCCTTCGCTGAATTAGAAACACTCTTCCTCTTTCCCTTTCCAGACGGTTCCTTCTTCGCTACAGCAGCACTCTCACTCTTTCCACCCTTCTCCTCTTCCTTCTTACTGCTACTTCCCTTCTTCACAACCTCTTTAACCTTCTCCTTCTCCTTCTCCTTCTCCTTCTTCATCTTTTCCTTCTCCGCCTCCTTAACCTTCTTTTCCTTCTCCTTCTCAGCCTCCTTAATCTTCCTCGCCTTCTCCTTCTCAGCAGCCTTAACCCTCTTCTCCTTCTCCTTCTCCTCCTTCTCCCTAACCTTCCTTTCCCTTTCCACCTCCCTCTCCTTCTCCACAACCCCAACCCTCTCCTCAACATCACTTAAAAGAAACCATCTCTTATCCGGACCCCCAACAAAAGCCGGTTTAGCCTCTGTCTTCATATTCAATCCCTTTAAATCCTCTTCTTTCAACTTATATTTGTTTTTCACATCTGTGACGCCGATGATTGCGTATTCTGGGTGTGATTCTCGACAGCTTACGCATTGTGAGAGGTCAGGGAAGAAGGGGTGGGGTCGTAGTTTTTCTCGTTCCGAGGAGCAGGTTGGGCAGGTTCCTGTTGGGAGGGGTGCCATTGTTTTGAATTGTAGTTTTGGGGGTTTTGCGTGGGTTTGTTTGGTGGGTTAATTTATGGTTGATGATAGATAGATGTGTGGTGCGGAATAAGTTTCGCTGTCGGGTGTTTTTGAAGAAGAGAAAAGTCCTTTGTTCTTTGTTGTTTGAGTAAAATGGAGTTTGGTTGGAGGAAATGGCGGTTTTGTATTCTTCTTTGTTGTTATTTTTCGAGAATCAAGGAGAAAGAGGGAGACGCGACGACGACGCGAGCGTTTCGAGGAGAGGTATGTTGCGTCACTGACAGTTGTCTGTCTCGCTAAAACACAAGGTTCAGGGGTGAACCTGGGCTCGCTTAACTTTTTTTACCTCTCCCCTGATTTACTTACTGTAATTGCTGGTACAGAGTTGTAAGGGAGGGAGATATTGCGAAAGAAGGATTGAAGTTTAGAGAGTATATGTGGAAATGAAGAGTAAGAATCTGATTTACATCATATTAAATTTACAAAGACTACCTAGCGCTCACAAATTAAAATAAATGTTGGTGGAACATTCATGGATTTATTATAGACCCAACCAATACTCGTAATGCACACACCCATACAAACATAAATCAAGACTTTCTAAGCTAAGATCAGAGACTTAGCGAAGCGTAGCTATAAATCAAGCGGCTATTTCCTAGCTTAACCTTTAACCTTTAACAACGTGTATTAAAATATCAGCATTTTCCTACTTAATAATCTTTACAGCAGGCGTACAGTACCTGTTGTGAGTAGTATTGTTGATAGAAACACTCACTTAGCATAAGTACTTCACTTAACGAGCTTCTCACTTTTGAAACTCAAGAGATATACTTTCTAGAGACTTTAGTACCTTGTAGTAATTGTTATAGATTCTTACCTTGTTTCCCTTAACTCAGTTCTCTGCAAATTCTCAAAAATCATTTAGTATTCCTGAAAACAATTTTAATGAAATATGTTGGGTAGGAATAGCTATAGGACTGTCCTCTATAAGTAGGCTATTTCGGGCTCCCTCTGCTACTTACAGAATACAATACTTCTGCCTACCCACATGTTGCTCCCAAATAACTGTTACATTCAACAAAATATTTCATTCGTTAAACTGTCGTCGTCTTGTTAGCCCGTCCCTTTCCTTTGCCTTTCCCTGTGCCTGTGCCATTTGAGCCTTCAGCGACACTAGTACTTGCACTTTCATCATCGGCCTCGACAACCCCATCCTCATCCGCATCAGTGACTTCTTCTGCAAGTCTCTTCTGCGCAGCTTTCCCCTTTCCCCTCCCTTTGCCTCGCTTTTTGTTGACTTTCTCTTGTTCCCTTTCTGTAAAGCTAAGGTCATTCTTCTCTGCCCACTCTCTCGCCTGATCACCAAACGTAGGGCCGAATGCTGGTAGACTCTTCTTCTTAGCTTTCAGCTTCCTAACTGCATCTTTCATCCTCTTGCTCCCCACATCTCTCTCTCTCTCAATTCCCTGTGCGCCAACTCCAACACCGCCCTCAAAATAACGAGTAATATTACTCTGCGTTCCTTCTGTCTCACGGCGGTTCATGTCCCGAATGACTGGGACGAGGACTTCGTCCGTACGCTCTTGACTCCAGCCGATGGTAGCCATCAAAAAGTCGCGTAAGCGGTCAAGATCTGGGACTCCCCATTGGAAGGGTTCGGGAGTAGAATCAACGTCGGGCTTCAGGTAAGCTTCTGTTACTGCAGGCGAAGGGAATGCAGTTGGCAGGAAGAGTTTGGTGGCTTGCGAGCGGCGGAATTTCTTTCGAAATGTTGAACCTGCATCTGCTGGAAGAGGCTTAGATGAACTCTGGGTGGTGGTCCACCAGTCTTTGAATTCTTGAAGACCAGCCGAAGTCGGAAATTCAGATATGATTTCTAGGGCCGTAACGGGTCCCACACCGGGTAGTCCTTCAGTGTAATCAGAGCCTAAAAGGTGGGCGATGGATATCAGTTGGTCACGAGAAAGAGAGAGTTCTTTCTCTAGGTCATTAGAAAGATAGCATTCGACGAATTTGTTGCTGTTGAACATGTTCTTATAGACACGTGTGCCACCGAAGAGGAATATATCAGAGTCGTCTGTGACAATGCCATCCACGAGCCCGAGATTCACAAGCTCAGCACACTGAGCTTCGGCTTCCATGGGTGCCGTAATATACGGAATACCGAACAGGCGCAATAGTGCTTGACATTCTGTTATCATGATGTGTGAAACTTCGTCTGCATCTCTGCGGTCTTTCTTTTGTTGCGAACGCAGTTGTTTAAGCTCCTTCTCGTAGGCCTCCTGATTTTCGCGTTCAGACTTATTGTTTAGTGTACTAGCAAAACGAGCATGTTCTTCGGCCTCTGTGGCTAGCTGAGCCATGAGTTCTTCGTCTTCAGGGTCGCTGAACTCGTCCGAGTCAATGTCGGCAATCATTTCAGCTTGGAGACGATCGAACGATTCATCTATCGGCAATTGTGGAATAGCTTGTGATGTAGTATTCGCTGTGGAAGCAGCTGTAGACCCAACCATTTCAACATCTTCAAACATCGTCGTTGGGCTTTTTGTGCCTACCTCAACCTCTTGTCCATTCTGAGCGCCTGTAACATCCTCGAAAATAGGAGACGGCGATTTCTTAGCAGGAATTCTTGACGATCTAGGAGGTGAAGCATTATATATATCATCGAGTGCTTCTGGTTCATGTGCATAGGCAGAATTCTTGGGTTTTGTAACGGTGTCGCCGTAGTCGCTCTCAGACCACTCAATCTCTTCATCCTCCAAGTCTTTACTGGCTGCTGCCTGTATCCCTGGTTCAACTGGGCCCGAACCAAGAGAAGATTCTCTGTTTTGCGGAAGCTCGGACTTTGGAGGATCTGCACGAATTTCTTCTACAAGCTCGCCCAAGTTTCTAGCTTCGATACGTGGTTTAGGGGCTTCGACAACCTTCGGCACAGGAGGATCGACAATCTCAACGTCACTTCCCTCATCCTCACTAGATTCAACCTCAATGACCCCATGATCACGTTGAAAAATCATTTCCTCCTCCAGTGCTCTTTCCCTATCCGCTGCATTGGTTTCTAGGTCCTTTTTTCGCTGCTCCTCTACTTGGGACCTGATATCACCACTTCCAACCAACCAAGGTGGCAGTGGCTTAGAAGCCTCTTCTCCCGCTTCCTTCTCGAACCCACCTGCTTCATCATCGGCTACTTCTTCGGCTTCATCATCAGGCTTCTGTGCAGGTGCTGCTTTCTTCTTGCCAAATATTGAGCTCTTGAAATCCAACTTCTCAAAAGGCAGAGGTCCATCAAAAGGATTCTTCGAATTTGCTGCTACAGGAGCCGGTTGAGTCCGCCTAGTGACAGGGGCTTTCTGTTTCCTTGCAGCTGCAAGAGCAGATTGCATATCCATATCGCTATCGCTATCTTCATCTATAAAAGCTGTGGTAGCTTTCCTTTTAGGCACCGCAGCATTAGCTCTATTATTGATAACATGAGCAACCATCTTGCCACTGCTCTTCGTGATAGGTCTAGGTGCTTTCACAGCTCGTTGTTCATATTCTGGTATCATGACATCTTCAAAGTCTTCTTCTGGCTCTGATTCCTGACGGTGATTCTTTTGTAGTGAGAGTGCGATGGCACGATTGAGGTGGTCGTCTTCTGAATCAGCGACCTGTGAAGACTCGACTTCCTTTTGTAATGATAGGGCAATAGCTCTGTTCAGATCATCTTCTTCAGAATCGTACACAGGGAGAGAAGGAACCGGCATATCTGAGTCTACAAAAAGAGAGTCGGGCTCTTCCGAAGCTATTCTAGGGCGTTTGGAGGGGCCTGCTTCATTCCGAGAAGAATAAAACTGTCGCCTGTGCTTCGCAATTTCTTGTGCTTGAAAGTCACCGTATGACATGTTCTGAGCCGTATTTTCCTTCAGTTTTGGTAGTCTGTTCAACCCCTCAACTGGTACATCCTCGAAATCTTCTTCCGACTCCTCCTCTGGGTTTTGATTGGCCGTCTTCTGCACAGCATCAACATCAATCGCGTTATTCCTCTCTCCGACTGTTTTATCTGTGCTAACAACGCCCAGTGCCCAACCACCTTCAACGCCATCATTCTTCACCAACATATATTCCCTTCCGCTCTCCCCTGCAATCCTTCCACGTCCACTGAGTATCTTATCATCATTCATGCCATTGAGATTCATGAGTCGTTGCGTCAATTCGTTCCTCTCCCTAACACGCTCAATTTGAAACCGACTAAAAGCCATACGGTCTGGAAACATCTCCTCAAGCTGCTCCTTCGAAAGACCCATTCTAAGTCGACTTCGTAACCTTGCTGCATTTAAAATATTATATCGATCGCCAGCAGGCAGACTCATAAAGAACTCGCCATTGAAGTCGATTTTACTGAAATCATACAGATTGACATCCTCCCCATTATTGAACTGCCTCGCATATTCCTCTAATTCTTCAGCGCTCATGATCCGCGGGTCATTAGGCTGTCCCATGCCCTCGATTCCATTTGTAAGGTCTGGAAGATGATATGCATCCTTTTTCGTGAACTTCCTGGTTTGCTGACGCTCCTGAGCTGACATGCCAAGCTCATCGACGTATACCAAATTCTGTTCCGCAGGCAACGCCTCCTCTTCTTCAACCTCCGCAACACGTCCTCCAACTTCCATCTGCCTCTTCCTCCGCTCTGCTTCCTCCTCGCCCCTCCTCTGCATCTGCACAGCGAGAAGCTTCCCCGCAGTCCTAACAGCATCTTCCCTTCTCCCTTCTCGTCGCTGCTTTCGCCCTAGCACCGTTTGCCTCTTCAAGATTGGCGCTCCTCCATCGAAGACAAATACCGGTTTGATTCCGAAGAACAGAAGTTTGCAGATGCGGCGGAAGAACCCGACTACATGCGAATTACGCAGCGCATTGCCTTCTTTGTCGCGTACGGCCTTGAGGAATTGGTAAATCCAGATGGAGGCATCGACTGCGAGACGTTTTCGATTCAGGGTTTCAAGTTTGATGGGCCGCGCACATGGCTGCAAGATGGGCCATAAGCCAGTGACTCCCATTGTGATGGATTACTCGATCGAGGAATGCTAAGTATTCGGGGGAAGTCTTGAAGGACAGAGATGTAACGATTCAAGCTCAAGGCAGAGCATGTATAATAGACAGGAAATCATCTGAATGAAATCCTGCAACCATGATGAATTCCTTCACTTCCGCCACCCTGTTATCGAATTTGTCGAGTCTGGTTTTGTAACGGTTGCCTTGACTTCGCGATCGATGACGAAGGTTGATTCAAGCAATTCGCGAAGTCACGTGTGAGGGGTATCTCGCTTAAATCGCGAGCACTGTCGACCCAAGAATCCAGTTATGCCTCTTAAAGCTTGTTCAATACAGCAAACTAGACCTTCCCCAGCGCAACAATGCAAAAAGCACAAGCTGAAGACTATCTCAGCAGCCTCCTCAACAAAGCTCTCCGAGTTCACACAACCGATACACGCATGTTCCTAGGTCAATTCAAATGCACAGATTCCGTACCTACCCCAGCTCTCATCCCTGTCACTTTATTCCCACCCTACCTACCCTCCAAACAAACATACAAATAGAAACTAATATACCAAAGGATCGCAATATAATCCTGTCCCACACCTTCGAATACCGCTTTCCACCGCCCCCCAAAGCGGACGAGTTTGAGGGAGAAGCAGCCGGGAAGATAACGAAAGAGATGTCGTCGAGATACCTAGGTCTTGTTGTTGTACCTGGACAGTATATTACCAAGATTGAGGTAGAGGAATTTGCTAGTCAGATGAGGGGGAAGTGAGGTATGGATGTGATGGGATGTGATTATGGAGCCAGGATGTTCATGATTCGACTAAATGGTTTGCCCCTAGATGAGGACGGAGACGTTGCCCCAAAGAGGGACCTTGGCTTAGGGAGGGACGCCCGTTGGCGAGTGGATGGGCATAGGCTTCATCGACCCGTGAGAAGCGGCCACCAATACATCGAATTGGCAGTGCTCAGGATGCGCGACATGTCACCAGTGTGGTAGAGGAGAAGCTAAAATGGTGAGATGCACACCGATAGTTGGGAAGATCAACTCAACACAATGAAGGGGAACTTTAAAAGCTTCGCAATGACTCAAACGCGATGAAGAAGGTTCCGAAATTTCATTGCTCATCAAAGTACGTATAAAAGTACAAGGAAATCGTTTACTTCATCTCCTGATTTCCGCTCCTTTACCAAATGGAGAATTACTTATTACCACCCATGTGAACCATTTTGCACCAAAAATACCAGTAAGAGCGAGCGAGAGCAACGCAGCAAGGGAATATCCATGGCCTCAATCAGCAACACTTTTCAACACCTGCGAACTGTAATCTGCTCGAAATTGACAAAATCATGCGACCACGGCCTCTTGACGACCCCTGGTCTCACCATTGACATCACTCTCCTGGATGGAGTGGGCACCAACCTCCTCATCGTCTTCTTCCTCATCATCGTACTCGTCGCCCTTGTGTGCGCTCGCTGGGACCCACAGACCAGACTCGCGGTCGTGCAATGGTGCATCCTGGCCGGAGAGATCATGTCCTTCTGCGTTTCGTTGCACGTTGTTGCGTCTTCTTTGAGAGAGTGTGCGAGCACGAGTTGAGAGCTTGGAGGAGACAGCAGCATTGGCATCAACCCAATTGGTGAGCGCATCCTCACAGTCTTGAATGATGGCCTTGGAAGCTTCGTAGCCATCATATGCGGCACGAGTCTCACCAGGGGTGACAGGTGTATCATCGACGAGCTCCAAAAGATGCTTTCCATAACCTGCGATAATAGCCAATTTCTCACAGTGCTCACGGAGGGCATCGAATTGGTATGTATATGCGGCCTTTAGCTTCTCGCGGGTGATGTTCGAAAGTTGGGCTTCGGCGACAAGAGATTCGGCTTCGGCACGGACAAGTTCTTGTTCGAGGACTACGATCCTGGGGGAGTTGGGTTCCTTGTATTTAAGTTGAGCAATTTGATCGGTAATCTTCTGCTTGCCTTCAGGGGTTGTTAGCAATGTTATGACAGCTTCGTCGGCAGGGTATTTAGCTTACGGTCACGGCTGGGTTGAACGGACGCCTCGATATTTCTGATGCTCTTAATGGTGACACGGTACTGATCGTAACGGTCTACATATTGATCCTCAAGCTCACCAATCTCGTAGAGCAACACACCAAGCTTATCTGTAACATCAGAGACATCCTCGTCGCACGCCTCGCCCCAAATTGAGAGTTGTTGCTATTTTAATGTTAGTAAATTTTGGTCGCGCAACCTGAGAGCTACACCTACGGCAACTTCCATGCGCTCTCTGCCAACTAGCTCCATGCTGCGCATGACATTCTTCTCCATCTTCACGAGCTGAGAGAGCTTCTTTGCGAGATCCGGGCCAAAGCGTCCGGCAGTCTCTTTACGGAAAGCATGGCCTTTTGGTAGAAGTTAGCACATCGGGTCTTGTGAACTGTCTAAAGGAAGACATCGGCTGTTACACTGAACAAGAGCTTTATCAGGAGAACCAGATAACGTTTATGATGCAGTTAACAAATTAACCTAGCGCAGCTATGGATGTGGTCTAGCACTAGCATTAACAACCTTGTGTACCTTTCTGGAATTTGCGCCCATGTGTTGTCATTCCGGGTCTCCGAAGCATCAAAATCGATGACGCGGCTCCGTTATAGACCGCTCCCGCTTGAAGATATGGAAGTGTACTCACCAAGAGCGCCCCTGCCAAAGAGTCTTCCAGACTTGGTGCTCGAGGTTGGAGGAGGAGGATTCTATTATGGATTAGATCTGCAGTGTGTGGGAAAGTTTCGAAGTAACATACTTGGAGTTGCGAGGCCTAAGGACTACGTTAGTAAATCGGTATAAGAGAGCGCCATAGGAGCAAGCGCATTGATTCTACTTACAGTAGGAGCCCGCGACTGTCTCATTGAATATGTGCGATGCATTGTGATGTCGTTGTTGTTTGTAGCGAGGGGAAGGTTGTGGTTGTGTTGGTCGCAGAGAGGGCGTCTCAGTCGTCAGGGTCGCGTGTTTGTTTTATGTTGATCGGACGAAGTCGATTCACTGTTCAGTGGATGGGAGGGTAGAATGTTACAGGTATTCAAGAAGAAAATTGTTGTTCAGAGGGGGGAACGAGGTAGTTGTAATGGTGACGATAATCAAAGGGAGAGGCCGTCGCACCAGCTAGGTTGAAGGCGGCAGTGGCAGTGTTCACCAGTTGTCCAAGGGACCTTACCTCACAATCGATGATCGTCATGAAAATGACGTAGATGCCGCTCAAAAGAACATCGAAACATCGAAAAGACGGTTCTCGACCACCTAACCATAACAAGCATCCTCCACATTCTAGTGATTCTTGCAGGGTTTATTTGTCTTGTTCCTTGCATTGATAGGACCCTTAATATGCGACTACAAAAGTTCAGCTGGATTTGGAGTATCTACTACTCTTTTCATCTCTTTTCAGACAGGACAGGGGCATGGGCTCGCATATTGAGCTTTTATTTTTTTGGTTTTTGATTCACCAAAAGCCACCCTCGAAACAATGGAAATGGAGTTGACAAAGACTATCCTGCGTGCCTCAATACGTCATAGACAACATCAATTCTAATTTACTGAGTTGTGTTTAATGCCATTATTGCAATTAGAACCTACCTAGCTCTATGTAACTGCTTGTCGTGCCCTTTTGAACTCTGAGGAAATTAATTCGTACAAAGGACGAACGAAAACCCGAAGTTTGATGACTAAGGCCTGAGGCACAAAGTGATTGATGCCTTACCTAAAATCACATCCGCCAAACGAGCAGGCTGGTGCAGGAGCGCGTCAAGACTCCTCTCCTCCTCTTTGATCTGACTATCATATTTGCTGAAGTGCACTTGATGTCGCCTACAGTCTTTTCCGATATGAAACGCATACCTAATGACTTTTCTTGGTAGTCAGTATATAATTTCCTATTTTGAACCATCTTACTGACTTCCTAGGCAAAAGACACTTTGTATTTTCCAGCCTCCATCTTAAGACGCGCTATCCATTTGGTCCATTCACCATTGGCGCAACACAAACCTTTCCAACCCTGAGCCAACTCTGCGACTCAGCACAAATACATTTTACGACCTATTATCTCATTCATTTCGTGTCATTTTCATCATCGTTGGTGCCATCTTAGGCATCGCCTAGAAGGCTTTTTATTCATCACGTGCTACAATACCCATTTCTTGTCAACTGCCTTCCAATCATTTTCCATTGAGCGGCTTGAGAAGTAATTTTGGCTCTTCGGATTTAAGATCTCCCATGATCATCACACCTTGCAGTGCCTGTCAAAGGCTGACAACCTCGCAACATGCCTCCTTCAGTCGTTGATCTTACTTTCGACTCCTCAGAGGAAGAAGAGCAACTTCCGCGGCTTTTTGGGAAGTCCAATCAGAACTTCCTAAAGCGACCTATAGATGCCAGAAATGGCGACGTGGGTGAAAGTGTAGATCTGACACATACCGACGACGAGGTGGAACAACCAGGCCGGCCTGTAGCCAGACCCGGCTCCCAAAAACGGTCTGTAGATGCCAACAATCTGCACGTTCTCAAAGGCCCCTCAAAGCCATACGCATCTCCAGCTTCGAAAAAGAGGGCTTCGCTGCCGAACGGTTCATTACCAGGGGAGGTAACGAATAGATTTGGGTTTCTAGGGCAACCAACACCCAAAAATACTGACAGGTTGGCATCGTCCTCATCTCAACTGAAGACGCCGAAAGCGTCTCCTGCAATACCATCTGGGTCGCGGAGTGTACCGACCGAGAGAGTCGTGGGCCAATCAAAGCTATCGAGGACTTCTACTGCGAGACCATCTGGTTCCTGGCCTGTATCGACAGATTCTCCCTCTCAAGCATCTGCTGTCTCTCAGCCCAAGTTGAAAAATGCGTCTCCTGCAAGATCTTCTGGATCCTTGAAAAGACCTGCTGAGAGGCAAAGTGCTCCTAAACAGCAGCCTGCCTTAAGGGAACCAACCAGCCAAGATCCCCAGAGGAACCTTACCACAGCAGCAAAATTGTTATCTGCGCAAAGAAATCACGCTCCCAGGGAAAGAAGTGTATCAACTACGAGTTCTTCTGACGAGTTTCCATCATTGGAGAATCTCGAGCGCGAAAGCCGTTCAGCAACTCAGAGCAGCTCGAGACCTCAGAGTAGTTCGCATCATCAATCAATCCCTGGTGCCGTTCCATTGGTATCTGGGCCTGGTGATACTCGTTCGAAGAAGACAACTTCCAATAATGAAAGTACAGCAGGCCCTTCATTCGTGAGACCCCCGCCCATTGACTCTTTAGAGCATAGAGAACCTGGGGATGCGCCACAGACTCGAGCTTTAAGAAAGCAAAACCACTCAAGAGAGCAGATTCCGAGCACACCTTCTCCACCGAATTCACCTATATTGGTGCACAGAAGCGGCAAACAGTCTACATCTCGCCAAGAAGATTTTCGTGGCCGATCAACTGTAGAAGAGATAACCCGCCGCACTATTAATTCTGAGCCGCCATCACCTGAATTGATGCAACTAGATGATGCTTTGATATCACACGAAGAACATGTTTATCCATCAGCTAAATTTGAAGACATTGGGGAGTTGTTGATACAGCACCAGAAGAGGCATCGACAAGAACATTCCTGGAATTGCCGAATCGCCTTACGATGCGCTCGAAGTTCTATTCAGGACCCAGCGGCGAAATTTAGGGACAAGGTGTCTCCATTTGGATCGATGAAGTCGGTCCAGTTGTTGCCAGGAGAAAAAGTACCAGACGAAAACCTCAAAGTTGCTACACGGCATATTGTAAGTCGCCACCTCATTCTCACTATTGCGAAATGCTCATATTAGACAGTTCTACAAAAAAAGCAACAAGAAAATTTATGGAACCTTGCTTGGAAAACGAACATCCAATACTATTGAGCGAGTTCCGAAATATACTCACCACACAGCGGTAAGGCGCAATCTTCTTGAAGGAGACGACGACAAGTTAAAATACATTCCTTTTTGGGATGATGACAAGAAAACGGAAGCCATTGCGAAAAAGTTGGAGCAAGATATGCGAAAGCATAATAAGCAAATGGCAGCGAGGTCTAGTCGAGACTCCGAGAAACAACTACAGAGACAAATATGCGTTTCTGAATTGTTGCGGCATTTGGACAGCCCTTGCGACTTGCAATCACTAACCTCCTATGTCCTCGATCAAGATGAGGATGATTTAGAGCTGGGAGTGCAGGAAAGGACGTCCATTGCTAGAGTCCTAGGAAAGCCAAGCCCTGCAGCGCTCCTGACAGCAGAGAAAATTTATGAAGCCTGGCAAGCATTCTTCTCCTCGAGCTTAGGAGATGTAGTTCTTCAAAAGGAGCGCATCCAAGATATTCTTGAATCCACATTAGCTCTCAAGACCCAGATACCTGAGGCCAACGCAGCCGTTGATGTCGTTGATACATATACAGATATGTGTTGTTTGATCTGCAATACGATGCATTGCCAGGTTCATGGAGACTATATTGATGTGTCTGACGGTGAAGATGGCAATGACGAAGCAAAAGAAAGTCAACAGCACCAGGGTCTCTACATGCATTACCAACGTACAGTCCAAAACCACGATAATAGGGTTTTAAGCCAGTTGCCAAAAGATACTGCCCTTATCTCAGTACCTGCACCTTGTTCCGGGGACTGCTATTTGAAGGGAGAGCGTCGGAACACGAATGTTGCAGGTTCATACGACACCCAGAGCCTCGGTTGGTCTGAGATCGAGACAAACTTTCTGAAGTCAATCATCATAAGCAAGACTTCTGAAGCCAATGAGGCTAAGAGGCCTTGCATTATATCATTCGCCTTGAAGCGGCCTTGTTGGCAAGTCTGGCAGCTAATGCAGGTGAATGGTTCTCGACAACCTCAACCAGACGAACGAGCACCAATTTTTAGAGGCCCAGACTGGGAGCTGAACCGGAAGTGGTACGACAATAAAACAAAGAGACTCATGGACAAGTGGAGGCAATGGACAGATGCACATGACCATGCAAAAAGGGGCCAACCAAGTCCTGTAAGCTCTCTTTCTTTTCCCTATATGTTGACTGTGTAGTTGCTAAATTTTGTAGTGTTTTCACCCCGGGCCCTGTCGCAGCGGCTGTCCTTGCTTTGATGCAAATATTCTTTGTGAATTCTATTGTGATTGTGGCCCTGAGTGTCCTCGAAAATTCACAGGCTGTTCTTGTCACGATAGAGGCATAAACTGTGACTCAGAGACTTGCATCTGTGTGCAAATGAACCGTGAGTGTGGCCCAGAATGCTCGTTCTGTGGTGCAATTGAACGTATCAACCCAGACAATAAATACAACCACGAGCTCTTCAATAGCGGATGCCAAAATGTTGTTTTGCAACGAGGTGTGGGTAAGAGAGTCTTTATTGGGAAGAGTGGGCTCGAAGGAGCAGGGTATGGCTTATACATTGGTGAAACTGCCCGAAAGGGAGACTATCTAGACGAATATGCAGGCGAAGTAAATATCCTTCCTAAGTCCTTTTAGCCATCACTAACAGTTTATTATTAAGACTATAACTTGGGTCGAAGCAGATCGTCGTGGTATCGTATATGATCTGAAATATACATCATACTTGTTTGACCTGAACAACCGCTGGGCAATAGACGCTGATCGCCTCGCGAATAAGACCCGTTATATGAACCACGCCAGTGCCCAGGCTAATGAGCGCAATTGCGACGCCAAAGTCATGTGGGTGCGAGGCCAGCACAGGATCAAATTTATTGCCATTAGGAACATCAAGCTTGGCGAGGAACTCCTATTCAATTATGGCGAGAAATTTGCTGCCATGCACGGGCTCGATAAGAAACCAAGCGCGCGAAAAGCCAAAGCAAAAATTCCGCAAGAAGACGACGAGGCAGTAGAGAAAGTTCTTGATAATATGCAAGAAAGTGCTAGGACTGGCCGCAGGATGGCTATTAGGGGTGGTCACAACGGGAGAGGCCGAGGACGAAGCAGGAAAGCAAGAAAGACTGCAGGCATAAGCTCCCCTCTTACCGCACCACAGGTTCCTCAAATTCCTAGCGATGATGAACCAGAAGACGATACCATGGCAGATGAGGTTATACAGAAAATCCTAAAGACGCAAGATAATGCGGAATTAGATCCCGACTTTCATGGTGGGGGTGCTGAGCAGGAAGAAGAAGAGGACGACGACGACGACTCACTTTCGCCGCCTCCTAGTGACTTTGATAAATATGAGGGGAGGAGGAAGAGACCAAGGAAGATGCCTGCAAGGTACAGGAAATGATAATGTAGTGGAATTAATGTTTGTCTATTTTTCACTAGAGGCGGCTTAGCGATCAATTTTTCCATTGTCGGAGTTCGAGCGATTCTCATCTTAGCATTCTTTAATAGCATGGATTTAAATACAAGCATTAACTAATCAGGGCACCGTTCTGCTTCCTAACTTCGGGTAGTCCAATCACGATGGTTTTGCTGATAATAGGGGATAGGCGATTTGAGAAGCACGAATTTGCGGGCACATTGACGACATCGCCAAAACTTCCATTCTAGAGGGGCTACTGTATCCCACCTTGCTTTTCTGCTCACAAAGCGGTTGACTTTGCAAATACTAGCTGCAAGCCCTTAAACATTCGGCTAGATAACTGTCTGTTGTTTGTTCTCTCCACTATGGCGATTTCCCCCTTCTTTGATAGTCTCGGAGGTACACAAATTCGAGGCTCTAGGGGGTATTTATATCCTTGGGAGCAACGCTGCACTGATCTCTTTCTTCTTGGCCTGTTCCTTTTTATTGCACATACCTATATCCTCCTTTGCGAGTGAGTTTTTGTTCTACGGAAGTAGTGCTACAGTACTCGGGTCCGAATTGAGTTATTGTACAGCCCGACTAGCTAATAATGGGTACATCCGAGGTTCGAAAATGGTGGCACTGGTATGGGCCTGAGGATTCGGATGAAGAGCGCAGACTTATTCTTAAGTTGGATTTGTTGATCTTACCGTATGCTTTTATTCTTTATTGGGTTAAGTATATTGATCAGAGTAATATTAGTAAGTGTTTTTTTGTTGTTGTGTTGTGACGTGGAGAAACTTGCGTTTTGATGATTTGGTTTCTGAAGTGTTGTAATGGTATCTTTAACTCTACAATGTTCTTGGGTCGTCGAAGACAAGTCACCATTGAAAATGGCTCTAGCTTGTTGCGCTATGGTTGTCTAACAAAAAGCCACGAGCAACAAGACAGTAATATTTTGTATTTTTACTCTAAACATCTTGCTAACACCAAGACTCTAGATAATGCCTACGTCTCTGGCATGTCAGACGATCTCAACTTCCACGGCAATCAACTCGTACAATTCCAAACCATTTTCGTCGTAGGAAACGTCCTAGGTCTCCTACCATTCGCATATCTGTTTCCAAAAGTACCTATGCATTGGCTAGTTCCCACTCTAGATTTCTGCTGGGGAATTTTCAACCTAGTTCAATATCAGGCAAATAGTTATTCGGAAATCATGGCTTTTCGGTTTATGGTTTCTATTTTTGAGGTAGTTACCTCCTCATTGATCTTTTTGGAATTGGCTTCTAGGGTTTTACTGACTGGAGTAGGCTTCTTACTTTCCGGGTGTACACTTTGTTTTGGGTAGTTGGTATAAGTCTGATGAGATTGGACGTAGAGGTGGAATCTTTTATGTCGGTCTTACCTTGGGTACATTGACAGCTGGTCTTCTTCAGGCTGCTGCTTCGAGTCACCTTGATGGTGTTAATGGGTTAGCTGGTTGGCGATGGATGTTTATTATCACTTCTATCATTACCTTGCCGCTTGCTTTTGTTGGTTATTTCATCTGGCCAGGTACGTACTCAATGTCGTGGAGTGGACTTATCCCTTTTGGATTCCTTACTTATTACCCCCAATCATGTTTAAATAATTCAGCGAGCTTGAGTATCTCTTGAGCTATCGAAAACAAATAACTAATTCCAAGTTTTCAAAGGTACGCCCGATAAACCCAATCGCCTCTTCCTCTCCGAGAAAGAAATAGCACTCGCAAGGTCCCGCCTTGAAAAACACGGAGCCCAACTAAAATCACTACCCTTCTCCTGGGACAGACTTCGAAAAATCTTCACAGGTTGGCGATTCTACCTAATAGTAATCTGGGACATCTTCTTCTTCAACACATCAGCAAACTCAGCAGCATTCCTCCTCTGGATAAAATCCCTCCACCGTTTCGACACAGCAACAATCAACAATCTAGGAACCATAGCACCAGCCCTCGGAATCTTCTACGTCCTCTTCATCAACTTCTCATCAGATTTATTCCTCGGTCGTCCAGCTGCTATAACCCTAGCCTGTACTTGGAATCTCATCGGTTTAATAATACTCTCCATTTGGAACGTACCAGAATCAGCAAAATGGTTTGCTTTTAGTACGAATTATTCTGCGGTTGCTGTTTCTAGTGTGCTTTATGGCTGGGCGAATATTATTTTGAGACATAATGTTGAGGAGAGGGCTTTGACTCTTATTTTGATGACTGCTATTGCTACTTCTACTAATGCTTGGATTCCGCTTCTTGTTTATCCTACTGTTGAGGCTCCTAGATATCCTAAGGGTTATCCGTATTCAGCGGCTATGGTTGGGGGACTGATTATTATGACTTGGATTGTTTGGTTTGTTGATCGGAGGGAGGAGTAAGTTGCTTTATTTTTATCTCTACTTGTCTCTGTTTTGGGGATGAGTTGCTAATTTTATTGTTTTGCAGAGCGAAGTATGCTGCTACTGTGCAAGAGAGTCTGCATAGTAGCGTGGAGGAAATCACGACGAACCACCCAGCTTCTGCAACTACGAGCCGTGCTGCTGGAAAAGATGTTGCTGTGGAAGAGATTCGGGTATAAGTATCTGCAAGTCAGCAGAGTCATTATTGAACTTGAGGTGGGACATGTGAAGAAAAGACCAAGCCGCTAAATTGAATCAGTCACTCAGTTACGGGTATTGCAACCTACAACAATTCTGTAGATAGAAGGACCCTTAGAATTATAAACATAGAAAGATAACTTTTATATAAACAATTGCCATAAATCTTTGAATTGTAATAGATATAGAATGTCTGCGACAATTGATGTCCTTAAAGACTTTCTGTACTTAGTTACCTACCTAGGTATGCAGCAAGCTCGCTTACGCTCCTAAACACAAGGAATCAGTTCTGACTGTGGTGAAGTTTGTCGGCCGTACTTATATTCTTGAACACATACTGTTGGCTTCACAGCAATACGAAATCAAATATTCAGCCTCAAGCCATTCAATGTTGCTGGACTTGTTCATATTTTGTCATCTGCCAACTTGCTCGCTTACGCTCCTTCTAAATTCACACGGACTGATTATTCTCTCCCCAGGTAACATGGAGCACTAATGCACTCATTATCTTCAATGCGTGGAATAGTGAATTCATATACTTGATTACTATTCCTTTGTGCATCAAATGGCTCTTTGTACTGTTCGTCCCAAGACGGGCCATCAGAGTCATTTGATGCAGAAGGAATATTCCTAATTTCAAGTCGAGTTGCTGCATCCCAGACAAAGCTCAGTGTTGAAACCACTTGAAATCAAGCCCACTTTGCCTTCTCGATCAAGCTAAATGTCTCCCATCTGAGGCCCTCCCCATTCTCCACGCCTTCATCTTCCCAATTGCCCCATCCACCGCTCTCTACATCACTTTCATCAGCTGTCGCAACCTGGCTCCAACCCCTTATTAACGCCCGCCAATAACACGCCTCTGCAGCAGGAGATAAATAGCCTGCATCTATCATCGTAGCTCTCTGTCTCTCAGCAATCCCTCGCGCCATCTTGGGATTCAAACGAAGGTATGAGGTAGTTTGTTCAAGGTCTGACCAGTCTGGCTCAACAAAGATAGTATTGGCCTCAGAAGCGCTGTATGACTGTGGCCATGTCGGGTTCGTAGAAGCACCTTTTCCAAAAAGTGTGGAAGAGAAGAGTGGACGGATGAGGTGGCTAGTGTGTTGAAGGTAACTTGGTGGTGGTGTAAGGATTACAGAGCCACAAGCCTGATGGAATAATAGACGACCAGAGTACGTCACTCCCTCAGTATAGATGATATACTTGTACTTGCAAAACTCTTCGATGCTCAATCCATTCTCCATTTTCTCAGCATTCTTCCACCTCAGACCTTCAACATCTGCCCAATCTTGTCCGCTTGCGACCTCGACTAGTTTGGGCCGTAGATCGCTGCCTGGTGGATTGAACCATACTGTGCCTCGCCAGACAGCTTTATCGATCTTCCCTTCCCAGCCCAATTCATTCTCTATTTTATTGACTTTACTTAATGCTTCATCGAATGTTCCAATGAAAGGTTGTGGCCAAGACCAGAAACTAAAGTGGGGCATGAGCCAGTCGTTACGTTCATTGGTGGGATCGAGTCTTCTTGCAAAAGACCAGGCATTTGAGCGAGGATTGTCGTTAACGTTCAGGGCGAAAGTAGTGTTTGGGAGGGTTTCGGGTGATGTGATGATAGCACGATGTAGCTGGTGTAGCGCTGCATTCCGGTACTGCGAAGCTATTAGAATAGCAAGGAAAGGAGATATTAACTTTTCAATAACCAAATGAATTTCAGTGACTCAAGCTAAATATGTGACCAGTAACAAATAACGACAATTCTGATGGAATACGCCAAGAAACTTACACGAGTTGCAGCTAGTGAAACGTCTTTGTCAATTGAGACAATGTATAGCTACCCCAACTAGTTAGTGGTTCTGCTTTGGCTCTTGAACTGCTCGGAGTAATACCTTTCCATTTTTGATTTTGCCTTGTAAAGGACTACTTGGCCAATTATCTGCAATCTTCTTCAGTTCAAAGGGGCCTCGGGCCACAGCTTCATCAATGTCTTTGGTCAGCGCTGGAAAAGTCGCTCTGCACTGAGCTGAAGTCAGGAATAGTGACTCGAGTATCTCGTTCGGATGTCCATGGCTCGAGGTTCCAAAGAAAGTGCGAAATAGCAGAACTGAAAGCGCAGTTAAAATGAAGAGTATGAATACTGGGCGGCAACTAGGCCTCGCTAGGTACGAAATACCCTGCCTTTTTGCACTGGTCTTAGGCCTAGCATCTGAAGACAACCTCATAGCTCAAGATTTGGGGAACATAATTGTCTTTTGACTAGCTGCAAATTGAATGATATCTTGCACTTGAACTTTAGAGAAGTGGAAATTGAAAATATGTGTCCAAAAGTTTTCTGTCGCATGTAGATACTTATCCATGTCAACGAGGTTAATTAGGCTAAGATGTTCCGTACAAGATGAGCCTATACGAAACCAGGTCATGGGTCGCACAACAAAAGAGAAGAACCAAATACAGCGTGTGACAAAGCACTGGTTATGAATATGAGTTAAGGATTTTTCTCTGATATGCTCTTCGCTTCAAGTTGTGTGGCCCTATTGCAGGTTTTTTCCAGCCACGGAGGGGTGCTGGATTTCCTAGAACATTGTGGCCAAACAGTCGCATTCATATCGTGTCGAAGTGCCGAATACTGCGCTCCCAAACTTGAAATCCTTACTGAATGTAGTTTCAAATTGCACATCACCTCTATTCCAACGGCCGCCTTCAAAGTATTGACTGTTGCATTGATTTTCTGCATTTATTTTCACACGTGTCCATGTAGCCCATGCAATTCCATGCACCAGATGTAATCACAACCTTCAACTCTGATGTGATGTGCGATACCCATAACCCCAGTGCAACCATCAAGAAACCCCTTAGAGAAAAATCGTTTAGAACTTGGTGAAAGACTTGACAGCCTTTCCAGTTCGGGGAAGCACGCGGAGAACATTGAATCGGACCTAGACCGATGTTAGCACTCGGGAAAATGATATTCTGCACAATTGAGAATTGTGCCTGTGGCTCTTAATCCCCAGATCTCAATACACGCCTGGGATGCACGTACGGTCTTGCTCAAAGGTCTGCACTGTCCAACGGTAACTTGATCACCCTCCTCAACACGGAAAGCTGGCGAAACGTGCGCAGCAAGGTTCTTGTGTCTCTTCTCGTAACGGGCGTATTTTGGGATGAAGTGAAGGTATTCACGGCGGATGATGAGAGTTCGGTGCATCTTGGTTGAGACAACGGTTCCGGTCAAGATACGGCCACGAATGGAGACGAGACCGGTGAATGGGCACTTCTTGTCTGTTGAGATTGCAAGTTAGCATCCTAAAACACGAACAGAGTAGCCTTCTCCCCGTTGTAATATTGTCAAATCCACGATTTTGTCTCTCCCAATCGCATCTCCGCCCCTCTCCAGCCAAAATCGCGCCCATTCCCGTCCTGCTCTGCTTCCTTCAGAATCGGAGATTCCACATACCAATGTAGTTACCCTCAATGGCGGTCTTTGGGGTTCGGAATCCTAAACCAACGTCCTTGTACCATCTTCGTCCTCCCTTGCCGACCTTGCTCGACTTGGCCTTGCTCTTGGAGTTAAGGAAGATGTGAGGCTGCTTCTGGTAAGCGCGCTCCGATTGTACAGTTAACTCGGTGGCCATGGTTGCGGTATGTCGAGTCGTAAATCGTCGTGGAGTTGTCGAAGGTCGCTGATATGCTTGATATTTTTTACGATTGCTGCGCTGTGTGCGATGGGCTAACAAGCGAGACTAGCCCCGGTGTGGAAAAGTCGGATAAATATTTCGAATGATAAATAATGCCTGGAATTTAAGGTTGCAATTCTAGGAACCGAACTTTGCAACGCGACTTCTCTTCCGGTTGTTTTGTTTACGTGACAAGGATGCAGCTACACGCAAACCTTACCACCACAAATCACGAAAATCTATGAACAATTGAATAGTTATCTACCATACGAGATCTTGAGCTTTGAGCTCGTTAGCGATCAACAACAAGATGGTTTCTAGAGACGAAGCAACGCTTCCTGCGACGCGCCGACCGAGGTCGCGCAAATCCATAGCCAGCATACCGCAGACCGACCAGGAGAATATGACTGCTGACTTGGGCGCATTGAGTGGGAAGAGACCTGCTCTCGGAGAGAAAGCAAAGAAGTCAAGAAGCAAGAGTATCGGTCCTGGTGGTTTAGATGCTCTGACAGATTCTACGGGGAATCGGCGCAAGGTATGAACTTGGAACTATGGCACAATGTCAACTAAGCTAACTCTCTTCAAGTCTCTTTCTCTGGTTTCCAACCCTCCCCCTAAATCTATTTTAAAACCTACGATGCCGCCATTGAGAGAGATTCCGGCGCACATCTCTGCTAGAAGCCCGAAAAAGTCGACCCCGCCCACCTCCATCTTGCCTACACCACCTGCGCCGAACCAGAATCTTCTCATAGACTTTAGCTTAGACCCCCCATCAGGACCAACTGTTACTGGAGGGGAAAGTCTTCCCAATCCTTTCCAGATAGAGGGCAGTGCAGCTGTGAATGAGACCAGAGTGACGCTACGAACCGAAGAGGAACAGCAAGCTGCGGCTCGAGAAAGAGAAGAGAAAGAGAGAAAGGAGCTCGAAAAAGAAGTCAATTCTCGCCGAGATGCACGTAGAAAGTCATTGGCAAATCGTCGTGTATCATTCGCGCCTGAAGCAACTCTTCATACTTGGGATGTTGTGGTGGAATATCAGGATTCGACAACTTCCTCGGCAGCGACGAATTCAACACGAAGAGCGTCATCTGCGACCGGTACCGAACCTGGTACGCCTCAATCTCAACCCTCAGATTTCCCTAGCTCGGATCCCTCTGAGCCACCATCTACCCCACCTGAGCAAGTAGAGGAAGATACCGTTGTGGCATCTCCTGCGCATCAGCGCGACCTACACCAGAAAAAGCGCCGTAGGAGCTCTGGTATACCTCCTATGAACTTCAATAATCCCGATGAGGCGCTCTCATCAAGTCCATATAGCGGCGACTCTGATGAGGACGGTGATGTTCAGGAAGATGTTGAAGACGATGGATCTGAGTCGAACAGCGACAACGATGACGATGACGGAACGGCTATGAGCTTGGACGGCAACACGACGGACATGTCAATGGCATCTGTGAAGTCCGCTTCAAGCACAGGCTCAAGCGCTCGACTGGAGGAAGCATTGCAAGCAGCTGCTCGCCAAGCCGGAACTCAAGGAATCGATTTTGACGAGCACGGAGATACGCCAATGTCAGAAGATGAGGAGGTTGTTGCTTCCTTTGCTCCATGGTCTAAGAAGACAGCTGTGACGAATCTAGAGTCTCGGCAGGATCAGGAGAACGTAAATCCCTTCTCTCCAGCTTTTAAGGGAGTTGTACCAGAAAATGAAGACAATAACTCAGAGGGAGAAGAGATGACAATGGACATGACAATGGACATGACAATGGACATGACAAGTGCTGTTGGCGGTATCATACCACCTCAACAACAGCAAGACGATGAAATGTCTATGGATGTGACCCGTGCCTTTGGTGGGATCATTACAAACGGGATTCCCAATAAACCAGAGACTAGCCGGAAGTCTATGCCATCTACTCGCCGCCGGAGCACACGTCGCAGGTCTTCTGGAAGCTCATCTTCTCTTGGCGATGAGACCATGGATATGACAATGGCAATGGGAGGAATTATGCCACCTCAGCCACAAGAAGAAGATCAGTCCAACGACGATGAGGACATGACTATGGAATTCACCTCAGTCATTGGCGGAGTTCTTCCCCAAGGGAATGGCCTTTCGAATAAGAACCGGAGAAGATCATCTATGGCAGCAGCTCAAAAGAAACGTAGTCGAGAGAGCCTCGAGTCCACGGCAGGGGACGAAACCATGGATATGACAATAGCTATGGGGGGTATCATGCCATCCATATCTGAGTCTGCTTCTGATGAGCTGGACACAACCATGGGTATGGAGATGACAACCGCTCTTGGTGGGATCTTGCAACCTCAGCTAAGCACAGGAAATCGTTCTCATGCGAAGAAGATTATGGAATTGGAGACTGATTTCGGGAGCTCCCCATTTCGGGTAGATCCAGTCTCGCCACCAAAATCTGCGGCACCACAACTCACTGTCGCTATGGCTTCAGAGACAGGCAGTCCAAGCCTTGCTGCATTCAGAGGTAAATCATTACGCAGGAGTGCAGATGCGAGAAAATCTACCACGCCCAAATCCAAGCTCAGTGAAGGGACGCCAGTCAAAAAGCCAACTACACCATCTAAACAGCTTACACCTCAACCGGAGCGACCAACAACACCTGGCAAGACACCTCCGTCCAAAAATGTTGTTCTGCGTATTTCATCGGCCAAGCGCTTGTTCAAAGACGAGATTAAGACTGCTTCTACGACTCCACAGTCTGCACTTCCTAAGAAACTAGCAACCCCTAATCGGCTGTTCCAGAAAAATATGACTACAGGCGTAGCAACACCAAATGTTGTATTGACACCTCAGCGACGTGTATCTTCTGGTATCGGTTTTGACCGCGAAGGACTTGGTTCGCCTCGAGTCGCCGCTCTCCTGGACAGACGTCAATCGATTGGAGACCAAGCGCGCCCATTTGTCCCTAGTGGTCTTGAGGACAGTGCGCGTGGCGTTCGTTTCCAGAGCCCTCGCGCTATGGAAGAGGAAGTAGATAAGGAAAGACAGCAAGAAGAAGATCGCGAAAATGGCCGTAAAATTCTCGAACGCGAGGCTGATCAAGGTCAAGACGACAAGGACTCCACGCTTAATCTGAAAGAAATGATCCAAAGTATGACTCCTAAAAAGAAGCCGTTGAAGGGACGTAAAAGTCTTCACGTCGGTGCTGCAAAGGGGATTTTGGGCAAACGGCCAGCAGAGCTTGATGAAGAGGAAGAGGAAGAGGAAGAGGATGATGGTGGTGTGAAGCGTTTAAAGGGCCATCAGGGTAGTCCTGTTAAGAACATCAGGCTTCCTGCTCCGCCATCGAAAGCTGAGACTACAACTGGTCGGTTGACACGGGCAGCACGTAAAAGTCTTGAAAATGTCAGCACTACCATAAACACGCCTACCACTTCTTCATCTCCTACTAAGGATGGAAAAGTAACTACGCCTCATGGTCAAGGTCGATTCAAAGATGCAGAAGCAAATGCAAGCCCTGAGAAAATTGGCCCGTTTGCCGAGAAAGAACCTGTTGAGGAGCCTGAGATTGATGAAGAAAGCTTTGGTGATGAACGAATTCAGCTCCAGGACTTTTTGAATATGACTAGTATTCGATTTATGGAGTTAACCACAACAAAGCGAAGGCACACCATTGCACCCAAAAGAAACTCGTTGATGGGAGACATACATGGCAAACCGTCTGCGGAGGATGCTGTAGCTACTGGAGCATCTACCATTCCGATGCTTGAGCTCTTTCAGCATGTAAGTTATGAAACATTGATATGATACACATTCATTTACTAATGACTATAGCAATGTCGTGAATTGAAAACCTATATATCTGAAGGACGAAGAACTATTCGTGAGATTGAGAACACAACATTCGAAGAGAACCCACCATTATTCCGCGAGTATATTTCTGCTCCCCATGACGTCAAGCTGGGAATGGACAATCAACTCAAGAATGTCAAAACACACGCCAGACTTCTTAGTAAAGGCACTTGGTACGAATGGCGGATGAAGCTTTTGCGAACTTTGTTGGATGACGGTCTTTTCAAGATTGCTGATGGCATGGTAAAGGATGAAGAACTTTTGGACCATCAGCAAGCGCTTCTGAACTCAGTCCTACCAAAGCTCGTCGAAGCCAATAGCAGACTTACGGCCGAGGAAGCAAGTCTTCTATCAGCAGCTGAAGAGCTTGCAAACTGTGATCCAGCAGAGCTTGCTGATGCTCGGGACCAGCTTATAGCAGTGGATGCAGATATTGAAGCGAAGGAGCGAAGGATTGCTGACCTGCGTAGGCAGTTGCAAGGGACAGAAGTGGAGATTGAAGCAGGTATTTCGAGAAAGCAAACCTGCCTCGATGATATTCGGGAGGCGGAGAGAGTGAGAGAAGAGTGTAGAGGCTGGAGTTCAAATGAGATTGTGGCACTTAAAGGTATGTACTATCACGATCGAAAATGGAATTTGCGCTAACTCCTACCAGCTAAAGTGGACAAGCTTGAACAAGAATACGGCTGGAAAATTACTGGTGTTTCGGGGACAACCACGTCAATGACATACCGCAAAGAGATCGAGCTCGTCTTTGATGCTGCCTCGTTCAGGTCAACTGATGGAGTCGCAGCTGGACCGGTCAACTCACGTATCGATCTGTGGTATATTGCAGCTAACCGGGAGCCCAAACCCCTTCCCTTGACTGCAGAAAAGGACTTCTTCCTGCAGAACATACGAGACCATATACGTGGGCTTCCCCAATCGGAGACTACCGTGAAGGGTCTATTACACGCCGTCAGCGTAGCATGGAACAAGGCAGATGCAGTTGTCGACGATATTCATCTACTAAATCTCAGTTGTCCAACAGTTCTCACCAAAACTTCCGATAATTCCATACGCATCAAATCAAATTTGATGCTTGTCCCCTTAGCGACCAAAGTTGAGATCACATTCGAGCTAGTTAGCCACAGTGTCAATGGCGGTATCGATGTGGAAATATGCCCCAGTGCTACCGTTGTGTACGGAGAAAAATTCAATGAGCCAAAGATGCGGGAATTCCTACTCAACAGGCTGGGAAATCGGGTGCAAGAGAAGGGTGGTGAAGTAAGGGAGTCATGGGGTGGTGCTGTTGCTGAGTTAGCGGAGAAGCTATTGGCTAGAGGACGCAAGTGAGTAAATGTACGACGTATGCTGATGAGATTTGCTGTTTGTCTCCAGCAGTTTGCTTTTGTTGAGCGTACTTTATGTCTTTCTGGATGAGGGTTTTAGCGTGACCTGGAGTTTGGTGTGGTGGTTTTTCTTTCATGAAACGCGTTATGACTATGACCTATATCATTATCAGCGGAGCTACTTGGAATCAATAATAAGACGGCAGTTCCTCACTAAGGATGTTCTCATGCATGTTTTTTGAAAGTTGTATATAGTAATTGTCATAAGGTATAAAATTGCATCACGTAGGTAGAGGAAAGTGATTTATCGAAGTCAACTGAACTACTGAGTTATGTTATTGAAATAAAAAAAGCAGCACAGCTTACTAGACTCTATCTCTACTTCCTGTTCTTTTACACTCTTCAGAACTTTTATGTTTGATACGCCTGCGAAAGTACTGTACTAAGTTGTTGAATTAGGGGTGATAGGACATGGATTTTGCCATCTTACACCACGCCGCCAAGAGGCATCATTCAGGCAGATGAATATCGTAATCCAATGCCAACAATCATATATAGGACTAGCACTTAGTAGTTCTCCTCCTAGAACCTGCCACTTGATTTTTGGATGAGATTTTCCTGATGAAATGGTGAAGTTATCAGTTTTCAGCATTGTTGTCAGTTTGGGTTGCGTTGTGTGCAGTCCTCTCCATAGATGGGGTAAAAGCGCGCAAACGATCTCAGAATGAAGAAAGTGATTAGGGGATTATGGTAAGAGAGCAAAGTGAGGACATACTATATGTAGAGCTGGGACGAAGCAATAGGCTGGTACTATTAATATGCCAGGAAAAGTCTTTGTTCTGTACGTTTGGTGGTTCTGTCACTCTCACCAGATATTTGCTCGAGATTCTGGAGTCAAGTTAGTAGTTGTGTTTTGCTAACATTTAGTCTTTCTTTAGGGTTTCTTGAAAGCCGGAATGACCCTCAGAATGATCCTGTGTAAGTTTTCCCTTTTTTATCTCCTGTTTGATATCTAAAATACTAATAGCTAGTGTAGAACTACTGAGGGAACTATCAGAGTTTATGAACATCTTCCATGGAGTAAATAAGCTCTTTTCAGACTTCAAAACTTTGTAGATTGGTTTTGGGAAGATGAGGATGAAGATGGAAAGGTCAAGGTTGAGGTTAAGGCTGGTCAGGTGAAGAGTGCTGGGAAGGTGAGTTTTGTTACTGTTGATGAGGCTGGTCACACGAGTCCGGGGGGTCAGCCGCAAGCTGTGTCTTTCATTATAGATTGCTGGATGAGTGGTCTTTCTGATTCTATGTGCTATTACGGTTTGAGTCATGCATCAGGAAGGAAGTTTATAGAGAGCAGTCTCACAGACTCGTGAATAGATTTCGAGGAATGATATTCATTGACAAAGTACTCTCCAAAAAGAAAGTCCTAGCCAGGATTGTGAAATACCCAAGATAGCCACGTAAAAACTGCCCAGTTGTTGAAAACAGTCAAACACAAGCCACCGTTCGACAAAGACTCCCCAAAATAAAGCCAGAAGTAACACCACAAAATCATCCTAGAAACCTTCCAAACCACCCAACCGAATCCCCATCCCAAATCCCCTCCCTTCAAACTCACTCCTCCTCACTATTAGGTACCGATCCCAAGCAAAACAGAGACTTCCAACAATTCACAGAGAGACACTGATAGCTCTTCTCACAAAAATATACATTCTGTAACTTGTGCTTGCATGTATCATCAAGTGATACTGCAGTATTTTCAGAAACTACAGTATTTATACGACAGTATTGGTCGGCAGGACAGTCAGCTTGGTTTGTAACATTGAATAACGGGTAACGTTGTTGCTAAAGGTGCCGTTGGGATGGAATTAGGAGAGACTACTGCCGCTGGTGTTGCTTGTATGAAGGTTGGAAGGAGAGTGAGGAGTGTACAGAGGTGGTGGAAATGCATGTTGGCGAGATCTTTTTTGGTTATAGTTAGAGATGAGACTTCGTTTTGGTGATTCTATTGTTTTTGAGGTGAGTGAAGAATTATGCGTGGCGGCCTCATATATATCCTCTTTCCAAGAATGAATGTTGGTTTCACGAAAGTCTGCAATGCAAGGCGGGTGGGTAAGAATCGAGGTCGTTAGCCGTGTCTACCAATGTGAGTAACATGAATAGTTTATTTGGTGCTCCCTCGTCCTCCAAACCATCCAAGGAGTGTTATGCGAATGCTACGAATAGCTCTTAAAAAAAGAGTTGAGTGGCTGGAACCTCAAAATGACTTCGTGCAACCATAACTCCGTATTACATAAAGACTGTGAAGCTTTAGCTGAAGAGAAATACGAGTGGAGAGGATAGAAAAAGAAAAAGCTACTCGTATTGGTTTCCGAGGCATTTTCATAATGATGTCGAGGTTGAGGTCAGATTCGAATTATGTACGCAGTTAATACGGGTGGTTTATTGAAGCGGTTAAACGACAGACGTTACTACAGTGTATATCCCCGAAAGTTAGTGACATAGTTGGACAAACCTCTACTTGAAGCACATCCTTTTGTTCCTTCCACAGCCCTATAATACATTTTTAACTCTACAACTTATCATCAGGGCCAAACTTGTTGAGCCAGAAACCACGGTAATGCTTCTTCAATCCAGTCTCCTTAATCTCCTCAACCTCCTTTGGTGTCAACTTGAAGACTGCAACCTTCCGGTACGCATGCAGTCGCTCCTCCTTAGCACTCGTTGTCAACGCAACAATGCCTTGGTCGATACACCATCTAAGCGCAATTTCTCCAGGCGTAACTCCATACTTTCTCGCCAGTGCCTCGTAGATTGGATCAAGTGGTCCCTCAGTCTTAATCACAGCAGTAAGTGGACCATAAGCAGAAGCAGCAATCTTATGCTCTTTCATAAATTCGACCAAGTTGCCATGTTGAAGGTAAGGATGGTATTCAATTTGATTGATTGCAGGAATAACCTTGGCGGTCTCCAAAATAACCTCAAGATCCTTCTGCAAAAAGTTGGAGACACCAATTGTCTTTGCCCGGCCGGAGGCCTGGATTGCTTCCATTTCCGCCCATTTCTTTTGTAGGTCTGCAGGCGTCTTGGCAAAGAAGGGTGCGTGGATGAGGTATTGATCGACGTAATCCAGCTGGAGTTTTTTGAGGGAGAGAGCGAATGCTTCTTCGGTGTCCTTAACTTCAGTACCAGAGATCTTAGTCGTTACGTAGAGCTTCTCCCGGGGAACGCCAGAGTCCTTGATAGCCAGGCCCATTTCGGTTTCGTTGCCATAAACTAAATGAAGGAATTAGCTTGAGGTTCTAAAGAAGAGAGAACATGTAGACTGAAAACTCTAGTCGCAGCATACTCGTGTTGAGTTGCTTAACCAATTGAAGATTAACAACGCCCAGAGCTTAGTTCTAGCTTCAAGCTACTGTACTATGACAATCTAGGAGGTCGAGCCCCCCAACCGTAGCGCTCTTTCAATTATCAAGTTGATTCGAGCAACTCAAGCTGGGCCAAAAAAAAGTAAACAATAACAACAACTCTTACCTTCTGCACCATCAAGATGGTAGTAGCCAGCCTTAATTGCCATTACAACGGTCTTGACCAGCTCCGGATCAACAGGAGCATTGGCATCATCTTTGTAACGAGCGGTACCAAGCCCATATCCCAACATAGGGATCTCGTTGCCATCATTGAGCTTGAGAGTCGGTATTCCAGACATTTGCTTAGGCGCAACTCCTAGGTTGCCGTCTACTCCTGGTGTGAATCTTGCGGTCGCTGAGTTTATGCTACGTGGGGTAGCTTTTTGTAAGAGTCGTCGCGGTGGGACAACAGTAAGGGCTCTGAAGGGGGTGAAAGCGGTCAATCGAGAAGTTCTAAAAGCAACAGTAGTCATGGACTTGGGATTGATTATTGTAAAGGAGAGTTGCTATGTAATTTTGTTCCAATGATGATGGCTTATTGACTTCTCGGAAGGCATGATTCACCCCACCTCCCCTCATCGCAGCTTCCGATATCGTCATTCCGGGCGGAGCTAAATGATAATGTCAATTATCACGCCGACCCAAGGCCGATAGGCCTTTTGCAGCGGTTTCATCTAGTGAACCTTATACTAGGAAGCCCATATAGGGCACAAGTGGGTGATTCTAAACTACAAGCTCCTATAATAGATAGCCTAACAAGCCCGAAGACAATACATCTCAGACGTTTACTAGGGTATCTATCTTATCTATTTATTCCTACTAGACCGGTCGCTAGTAACCTTAATTATCTATTCTAGCTACTTATTTAGTTATCTTATTAGTAGCTTTATTTTCTAGTACTTCTTTATAAGTAATAATCTATTTTAAGTTAATAGTAATTCTCTTATAAAGTTTTATAATCTTATAACTTAGAGCTACAGCTAATACTTCTACTTTACTATCATTTCTACTACTATATGCATAGATTAAAAACAAATAGGGCTCTCTAATTATATTCTATAATTAATTTATCCTTGCCTGTAGCTATCTAGACGGTAGGAGGTGTCCACTATAGGGTTGTAACGTCTGCTTCTTTCGTTTCGAGGTCTTTGGCATCTGCTTGTTTGAATTAGTTTTAGAGTCGTTGTATTAGGCTGGCCCATCTATCACTTGTAGGGTGCGTTTTGTTTATAATAAGCGGGGTGATTCTGTTGAGCATTCTCAGCCTTGCAGTAGAGATGGTGTGGTCGAGTTCCGGGCGGAGCTCATGCGACTCCTATGTGTACCTATCTGTGATTGATGAACCAACTATTAGAAGAACATTGAGATATAAATTATACAAGCTCTAGAGCAACACAACTACAGCGGAAATATGCATCCTTGAATTCGCTATAAATAGGTAGGTGAGTTAGGTAATTTCAACTTCAAGTGAGTGCAATGTTTGCGCAATGTGCAAACATCCACTGAAACTCGACTGGGCCAGGCCTTTGAACATCAATCAGCAACTTCTCGTCTTGAATGTCGTCACAAAGCATTCTCACCCACCACACGCTCCTTTCTCTTTACATCATCAGCATGTACAATATTTGTGTTTGAATTCTTCTACTTCCTCCCCATCTCCCAAACACTGTACCGTACATGATTTCTAGACTTCTTTCTCGACCACAAGTACCCCGCATGCGACTTGCTCAAATGGCTGCTCATCTCTCCAACGGCAATGCTCCCTACGCGGGGACTTCTCTAGCAGATCTTCCCAAGTCATGGACCTTCACAGCCTCTCTCCAACCAGATCCGAAGTTCCCTACTCCTGCAGTATCGCATAAGACGCCTCGAGACGATATCGGGCCTCGAGCTGTTAAAGGAGCCTTATTTACATGGGTCAGACCTGAGGAGGCAAAAGAGCCGGAGCTCTTAGCTGTTAGCCCTGCTGCGATGAGAGATATAGGTATCAGAGAAGGAGAGGAGAAGACAGAAGAATTCAAAGAGACCGTTGCGGGCAACAGGCTATTGGGTTGGAACGAGGAGAAAGAAGAAGGCGGATATCCTTGGGCACAATGTTATGGAGGGTGGCAATTTGGTTCATGGACAGGACAACTGGGTGATGGCCGAGCTATATCACTGTTCGAGACGACGAATCCAAGCACTAAAACTCGATACGAAATACAGTTGAAGGGAGCTGGAATTACACCCTATTCAAGATTCGCGGATGGGAAGGCAGTATTGAGATCAAGCATACGAGAGTTTGTTGTCTCAGAAGCCTTAAATGCTCTTCGGATACCTACAACTCGAGCCCTGTCCTTAACGTTATTACCTCAGTCGAAGGTTCGGCGAGAGACCTTAGAACCCGGAGCTATCGTGGCACGATTCGCCGAGTCTTGGCTTCGAATAGGCACATTTGATATTTTACGTGCCCGTGGAGAGCGAGACCTTATCAGAAAGCTGTGTGGTTATATTGCCGAGAACGTATTTGAAGGGTGGGAATCTTTGCCATCTCGAAACTCATCCGACGATGGGAAAACAGATGGCTTAATTTCCACTGGCATCTTAAAAGACACAATAGAGGGCCCTGCTGGTCTTGAGGAAAATTATATAACTCGACTTTACCGCGAGATAGTGCGTCGCAATGCCAAAACCACTGCAGCATGGCAGGCTTATGCGTTCACGAACGGTGTACTCAATACTGACAATACTTCTATCATGGGCCTATCCCTAGATTTTGGCCCATTTGCTTTCCTTGACAACTTCGATCCTAATTATACTCCCAATCACGACGATCACATGCTCCGCTATTCTTACCGTAACCAACCCACAATCATCTGGTGGAACTTAGTCCGTCTAGCCGAATCACTAGGTGAGCTAATAGGTATAGGCCCAGGGATCGATGAGCCAGAATTTGTTGAGAAAGGTGTACGGCAAGAGAATGCCGACGAGTTGGTGGCACGGGCAGAAGGTCTCATCGACCGCATTGGCGAAGAATACAAAGCCGTCTTCCTCACCGAATACAAGCGTCTTATGACAGCTCGCCTTGGACTCAAAACTCACAAACCCGAGGATTTCGAGTCACTATTTAGTGAGCTACTTGATTCCATGGAAGCTCTTGAATTAGATTTCAACCAGTTTTTCAGGAAATTGAGCAATCTCAAAGTCCAGGAATTAGCCACTGAGCAGGAGCGAAAGCAAGCTGCAGGCGTCTTCTTCCACCATGAGGGTGTGACAGGTATAGGGAATACCGAAGAGTCCGCACGAACACGCTTAGCCGCCTGGTTAGAAAGGTGGCGCAACCGCGTGTTTGACGACTGGGGTCCTGATGGCGATGATGAAGCTAGACAAGCGGAGATGAAGAAGGTTAACCCCAAGTTCATTCCCAAATCTTGGGTTCTGGATGAGCTTATCAACAGAGTTGAAAAGGGTGGCGAGAGGGAGGTTTTAGATCGAGTCATGAATATGGCCTTGCATCCCTTCGAGGAAAGTTGGGGTGGTGATAAGGAGGAAGAAGAGAGGTTCTGTGGGGATGTCCCAAGAAGTAATAGAGCTATGCAGTGCTCCTGTAGTTCATAATTTGAGGAGTGTAAATGGATTCAAGATTATGATCAACTTTTGATACACCAAGGTTCAGGCAGTACGCAGCGAAAATCATCGGCCGTCACATACACCCTTAGCCTGTCGCTCGCAAATAAGCGAGAGCTACCTCTCTTTCATGGTGGAGTCTAAAAATCCAAAAATATCCCCAACTAAAAGAATCCCAAAACAGAAACAAAACAGCAAAACTTCAAAGTGGTTAGAGTAAGCATCTAACACTTTTCAAAGAAACCCAACACCAAAGTGAGGATTTTTTAAACAGAGATAGTACTTCTAGGCATGGAACACTTCAACTTGTTAGGTTCAAGTTGAGATGTCAGATTTAACTCAAGTGTGCTGGCTTACCACTTGACCATACTGGTGTTGTCTACTGCTTGATAAGTTGGTAAGTCCTGTTTAAGGTAATGAAGAACCTTTGGAGATAATGATTATTTAGTTTTTCCATTAACATCAAATCATATACTTAAATTCACTTTTTGCATACCTTGCTAGTCGTTATATTTATTAGGGTAAGCTAGGTGGATAAAATAGGTTGGAGAATTCCTAATACCGTACAGTACCTATGTAGCATAAAAACAAACCGCCTTCTCCTAATCAACCTTGC